>JAIUZE010016773.1:0-46117 GCA_022085475.1 Heliosperma pusillum
CATCATGGTCCGTCCAAGACCGTAGCCAAAGTCTTACAATCCGGGTTTTTCTGGCCCTCGATGTTTAAAGACTCAAAAGACTTTGTTATGGCTTGTGACGCTTGTCAACGAATGGGTCAAATATCCAAGAGACATGAAATGCCTTAAAACGGCATATTAGAAGTCGAAATATTCGATGTCTGGGGTATTGACTATCAAGGACCATTCCCTTATTCTAACGGAAATCGTTATATCTTAGTCGCTGTTGACTATGTTTCTAAGTAGGTAGACGCAATTGCCACTCCCACTAATGATGCTAGAGCTGTGATACGGCTATTTAAGAAGATCATCTTTCCACGTTTTGGTGTACCCAGAGCCGTGATTAGTGATCGAGGAACTCACTTTGGAGAAAAGCATTTAGACACTCTGCTTGCCTAATATGGTGTGTATCACAGACGAGGATTAGCCTACCACCCTCAGACCAGCGGTCAAGTAGAAGTCTCAAATAGAGAGTTGAAAATAATTCTTCAGAAAGTAGTCTCAAGATCTAGAACTGACTGGAGTAATAAGCTCGATGACACCTTATGGGCTTATCGCACAGCTTTCAAAACCCCGATTGGAACATCTCCCTATCGATTGGTTTATGGAAAGGCCTGTCATCTTCCTGTCAAGTTAGAGTATAAAGCTTACTGGGCTATCAGAGAACTCAACTTAGACACTAAGCTTAGCGCTGATAGACGACTTTTGCAACTCAACGAGCTAGAGGAATTTCGTTTGCAAGCTTATGAGAATTCTAGGATCTACAAAGAGAAAACGAAGCGTTGGCACGACAAGAGGATAATTAAAAAAAAATTTAATGGCGGTGACCAAGTACTTCTTTTCAACTCCCGTTTAAAAATTTTTCCGGGAAAACTTCGATCACGATGGTCTGGACCATTCACTGTCACATATGTTAGCAAGTACGGCTATGTGGAACTGATGCCTAGAAAAGGTGAGAAATTCAAAGTCAATGGACATAGACTGAAACTCTACTATAACAATTCTATCATCGGATGCTTAGATATTGTCTATACGAAGCGTCCATTCCCAACCCAATGATTTCATAGAAAAGTTCGTCGAGCAGGACGTTAAACAAGCGCTTCTCGGGAGGCAACCCGTGTTTTCCCTTTTTGCATTCTTATTTTTGCTTTTTCCCTTTTACGTTGTTTTGTTAGATTTCTTTGCAGATGAAAGAGTTTTTGAAGAATCTATGAAGACCTTCCTTGTCAAGTCCAAAAGACTAGCTTGGGGGAGTCCGCGCTGACTAGTAAGCTTCATTCTTCTTTCATTTTTCCTTTCTTCCCATTAAGCATCTCGTTGCATATTTGGTTTTTGTGCTCACATTGAGGACAATGCGATGTTTAGCTTGGGGGAGGGATTGCATTTTCCCATTTTTGCATTTTAGTTATATTTTTCAAATTTTGAATAAGAAAGAGAAGATTTTAGAGAGAAGATTTTTAAATTTTGAACACAATTGAATGCCTTTCATGCTTTGCTTGCTTGTTTGCTATGCTATCATGTTACATTTCCCAAACTTAGAGCTTTCAAAAGATAATGATTCAATATTCATTGAATTGTGCATACATGGGGAAGTCTTGTACACAGTAGGCATGGAATGAATTTATAGATGAGTACGCTTGATCTTGACATTTGGCAAGTTACATATATTGTAAGGTAGAACCTCCTTAGACTGGTACATCTATACCCAGTCTCATCTAGGTGTGTGTAGTTCTCCTTGTGATTTGTGTCATGTCAAAACGCATAAGTATGGTTCTCATTTCATTTCTATAAGCATTGCATTCATGATTCACTAAGATTTGAAGCCTTTTTCACTTTAATTTGCCCCTCAAAATTAGCCCCTTCATACAAATGCTTCACAAAAATAATAGCTACATGAAAAAACTGCCTACCTTTTGATCTAGTAGCTAGACTATGATGTGTGGGTGCTCTTTTGAGAAGATTTGTTCTTATCTGTCAAAGTGAATTTGGAAGAACGAAAAAGTTCAAGAAGTGAAGTTTTGTTCAAAAGAAAAGAAAAAAAAAGAAAGAAGAAAAATAGAAAAAAAGAAAAATCGAAATGAAAAGAAAAAGAAATAAGAGAAGAAGTTGTGAGTATCTCCTCAAAACGTCAAGTCAATATTTAGAAGGAATTTACTCTCGTGTGTTTTGTGTGTAATAAGCCAATCTGTTGCTTCTGGCTTCGTTATTCGTCTTTTGGAAATTCATCGAAAGTTTGGATTGAGTATTCATTTATCATTGGTCAGTTTCTAGCTCATTCTAACCTTCACATTGACCATAACTGTTTGTCCACCTTTCACCCATTTCCCAAAGCCTTCTTCCTATTTTTCCGGCTTCTTTTCTATGTGCATTGTGATCTTTGACTTGTGTTTTGAATTGTTTACCATATTAGACTACGGACACATTTTCATAAGTCGTAGATAGGTGAGTGTCTCAAAACATTTACACATAAAGAAATCACCTTTTACATACATTGAGTGTTCGAGTGTGCCGTGAGAGTCCATTTGTCAAAAGATCATGCAAGAGCCGAAAAATCTGTAGTGAAATTCTTTGTGCTACGCCGTTATGTAAATCTCAGCCATGTTTATGTATCATTCTTGCCCACGTTGCTTTTGGGTTATGATTCATTATGTTTCCAAAGTTTTACGTTGAGATTTGTTTCTTGATGGTATAGTAGCCAATGCTTGCAGCCTTGTCCTGGTATTGTTTGCTATGTTTGCTTGAGGACAAGCAAAGGTTTAGCTTGGGGGAGTTTGATAAGTGAATATTTGTATGATTTTAACCCCCAATTTGGCTCGGTTTTGTATGTCATTTATGCTTTGATAAGCCATTTTATGAGCTAATATCGTCTTCTAGACGAATTCCTGTATTATAACCTGTTTTGTAGGGAAAGTGACGTTTCTACGCCCTTTTTCTATATTCCTGAGCATTTGTCTAGAACCCGACGACTTGAAGAAGCAAGCTTGACCATGTCAAAGGCATTTCAAGGAGGTTCACTAATTCGAAAGAGAGAAGAAGCAAAGACAGTTTCGTAGTTGTCGGAAGATCAATCAATTGGGCGAAAGAATTCATCGCTTTACGTCATACCCTATCAACAAACCCGATTGAAGAGGTCAAGGGGGATGATGGAAGTCAAGTCAAAGCAAAGGAAGATGAAACGTTAGTCAAGAGCTTCCAGAAGACCGCTTACCCGATCGGGTAAGTGTGTACCCGATCGGGTATCATTGCTGATCCGAGCATGACGGCTTCAACTTCCTATTTTTGTCCTATGTGTTTAATGTCCGACCTCTTCTCCACGAAACCCTAATGCTATAAATAGAGGCTCTAGCCCCTCTTCTCAAATATCTCACACAATCCAATATCTCCTTTCTTCTTACATTTCTCTTTAGTTTTAGTCTTTCTAGTTTAGATTATCTTCTTCTTTTGTCTTTTGTTCTTAGTTTATTTCTGTCCATTTCTTATCACAACATTAGTTTAGTTCAATAAGAATTTCAATCTTTGTAGTCTACTTGGTTGGGTACAAGAGTTGTAATTCAAGGTACGGTATTTCTATGCAAGGGATTTCTATTATCGTTAGCACTTTCTTTGTTGATCGTCCCTAGGTATTTATAATTTATCCTTTGCTTATTATCCTTTATTGTTTTCCATTTGATTGTTATTTTCTATTCATATCATTTAGATTCATTTTCATGTTGTTATAATCGTAGTTTCATTTCTTAGATTGTCATATAGCGTCGTTATTATCGCCTCATAGAGAGTCTAAATTATTGTCAAAATCAACTAATCATGTCTATCTTAATTTTCATTGTTAATATCATCTTAGACATAAACGTTATCATGAGTGAGTAGTCACCTTTCTAGGGTATAGGGTAGCCATGTTAGATTGATTAAAAGATGATAATTGGATAAAAGAAATTGTGCTTTTAAACATTGTGTCTATGCATGTTTGGACTTTAACGATAGTTGACGATTCCTGATCACAATCATTGACTAGTATGGAATTCTTTTCCAAGGTAGACATACGAGATTTGAATAGACAAAGCCTGACATGGTGGATTAAGACCTAGTAAATCGCATAAAAAGCCTGCTAGACCATCTGATCTATGATTGTAATGAACACATCATTCTTACGAACTCGCAATGAATTACTTGCATATCCTAAATCCAATTTCATCAATATGTCAATCTACATGTGTGAACCTATTTCCCTATATGCTTCTCATTATTGTTAATTCATCAATTGCTTTATTGTTTTCATTTAGTTTGCTTTTATTTTGTTTTTATTTATGTTCTTTATTAGCTTAGAATTCAAAACCTCAAAACCCAGAAAATCGTTAGATAAAACTCAATTGTGAGACGATTCACAATCCATAGGAAACACCATCTCCCTGAGGATCGACCCCTACTTCCCTAATTAAATTAATTTGTTATTAGCCTAGTCTGGGTAAATTATCTTTGTATTGGGCTTGCGACAGGCCCGGTAAATTATCTCAGTCTAACGATCCTACCTAGGCTATATCGTGTTAGCGCTCGCGTACAATCGTTCAACCCACCAACGTGTGGACCACCCCGTGCGATCGCTTATCGGGGATCCGACTGGGCATATCGACCCGTAGCTTAACTCGAATCGCATTAAGGTTGATAGGAGTCGCCACCAAGTTTTGTGGGAACTTGGAACCTATGAAGTAAACTTTATACCTTTCATTGAAAGCAAAGTGCAAATTGACTACGAATGATTAAAGCTTAGAGACTTGTTTTCCTAAATCACTCAATTGAATGACTCTCCTGACCCGTTGTTTTCGGTCATCCGAAAACCAACAGGTTTGAGTAGAGGTAAAGATATGTGTTGAGAAGTTCATTATTTGAACACTAAACCCCGCCCGTATCATGACGGCCTCTACTAATCAAGAAATGGTTTTCAAATGGAAAATGCGTAGCTACGACGATTATGAAATGCAAACATTGTTTTACAAATAATAATATAAGCATGTGATTTTGTTCTAAGTAGTTTAATGCATGTGTTAGCTTCGTCAAAGTTTTTTAAAACACGTGGGTTCATTTATAGCATAAACTAAACGAAGAAAACTAATCTATTACAAATCGGACATCTTGCCACAAAACTGACTAAAAAAACAACAATTGAAAGTTACAGCTGGATTCTAAGTAGAAACAAACTGAAAAAAGAAAATAAAAGACGCCTCTGAAAGTCCTGTCTCGGTCGAGACAAGCATGTCTCGGTTGAGACAGACCTGTCACGGTTGAGACAAATCATGACTCGATCCAGTATACTAATCCTCGATCAAGTGACCTCAGACAGAAGATACTGGGCTACAACATTGAAGGTTACTTGATCGAGTAACATGGTTAATCGCTCAAGTAATCTCCCGACGGAATCGAATATAAAACTTAATCGATCCAGTGACTTAAGGAAGACACAACTATACAAAGTCTATGCAGAAGGATTGTCACTAGGGCGCAACATGCATAGGACTCGACTCTTATTAAGTACAAAATGACCTTTATTGAATTGTACATAAAACAATGAACATGATATAAAAACACATAATAGGAGTTAGATTACTTATGTTAGACTAACTAAGTTAGATTACTTATGGCAGACAAATTATGTACTACGGAATGTTATTTACAAAACTAAGTTTAAAAGATAACGATAATAAACTAAATGTGTGCGATTTCTTTCTTAAATTGACTTAGTCTATAGAAATCGATCCCCTATCCATACTTATAAACTATGATCGATGGATCGACTACAAGAGTGTAAATAAACAAAAAATAGGTGATTAAAAGACCAAATGTCATTTTGTTTAAAAGATTTATTTTAAAAATCAGTCTTAAACCAATTAAGTCATCGAATACAAATGGATACGTGCTAACCACGCACATCTATACTAATCGAGATTGTGAAAGAAAGATGAAAGGATTGTTTGCATTAGAAATTTATATATTATTTAAAAATTAAATTCTTTAACCCGTAATGAATTAAATTAATTGACTAATTTTCACGAGGGTATACGAAGTAGTGTTCATAAAAGAAAGGACTTAGTCCAATCTTTTAATTGAGACACTAACTTCCTTCTTCCTTGGTCATTTAATATCGTAGTCGAATTAACTACGTTATGTTAGTCATTAATTAAAACAAGTTAAATTGAGTAAATTAAAAATTATAAAAATAAAGTAAGCCAAAAAAAACAATTCGATCTATTTAGAAAATTGCCCTTGTCCGAATACAAGGACCTGAAAATGATATGGGAATACGACCGTCCAATGGCGATTTATTGTACCCAAGTTAAAACAGCACGGGTATTTAGAATGGTGCTTTAAAATCAATCAAAATATCATTTTATATCTTAAAACAATCTCCATTAATTGACGGTGTCGAGACGATATTACATTTTGTCCAATCATCATCGGGTGTTTGGTGGGAGTCTAGTAAATTCCAATATCGACAGATACATGTATATATCTAGACAACGGCATACAAGTTGTAACACATCATAAGGTTCTCAATCTTAGTAGAGTGTATAAACAATCAACAAAACATGCAAATAGTCATCTACTCATTTAATTATCAACCATATGGTGTGCAATAGTTGGAAAGTAGAACCAATAATCAACTATTAGACTTAACAAACAAAGATTAGTTCCTTAAACAAGCCCATAATCTCCCCTTAACCTTAGCTAATACACTACCCACCAATCATCATAATTCACATAAGAACATAAAAAACAATAACAAAACATGATGATTAAGAAAAGTAATCAACAAACTTAATAATACATTAACAAATAATTAAAGAGAGATTAGGAATTGTACCAACTAAGTAAGACAAGGGTGGAAATAGATGAGATAATAAAATTAAATAAAAAACCTTGAATAGAAGAAGATTTGTCACTAATTGTTTAATACAAACCTAAAGGACTCCTTTTATTAACAACTAGTTAAGATAAGATTACACTAATTGTATTAAAAGAGATTATGTTTTGATTTAATATAAACTAGATCAGGTGTAATCCTAAAAGCTCTAATACCAAAATTGATTGTAAGATAAGGTATATATACTAATTACAAGCTAAGGTAAGCATAAGTTAGAAAACAAAACGTCTTCCATAAGGGCCGTGCGGTTTCAGATCGATCCATGCTGATTGAGCTGGCTCCGACTCTCGATTCGCGCGGTTTGGGCCAATCCGCACGAATTGGTATGTACCTCGTCCCTTTGTTCCATTATGGCATCCGCAAGGATGGGTAAGAAAACTTCCCAAAGGTTGTTCTTTAGGTCTAGGGTCGTTTTATTGTGGCCATTTTCTCGTGTACTTGGTTGCCATTTATCAAGGGAGTTGATTTGCCTTCATATACGCCCAAATCCATGCCAAAAACGCTCCACTTGGTTCATTTTATAGAAAATAAATCAATAAGCAAGTAATAGAAAAAAGGAAGCAAATGACACTAAGTATGACGATAATTGGCTCAATTTATATGCAAAATGAGGCCGAATAAGGGGTTAAAAGGATGCAAACTTCAACCACATCATCTCCCCTTAAATCGTTTTCTAAACCCCTAATATTTTATTTCATTGTTAACGATGAGCCCTAATATGATTTTAGGCAAGACTCAAATGAAGTAAGATGAAGGAACCCAAAATTGTAATAAAGTTTTAATAATCGTGACTTGATCGATTGGTTTCAAGGGATTAACAAATTGTGTAACATGATTCCACATAGTCAAAATTGTTTCGGCAATTTTGAACGAATTTGGTATTAAACAGACCGGTGCTGTGTAAATTGAACATTTTTTTTGTCAGGGAACCGGTTAAAGTTTTCATAAAACTGGTTTATTTATAGGTGAATCGTTATGTTTAACATTTATTGCATGGTTAATCATGTTTTAGCCTGTTTTTCAGTTGTTATGGATCAATTTCAGTGTATGGTGCATGAATATAGGTTGGGCGCTAGAGAAATATTTCAAGATGTAAGACTTGTTTGTTTTTATGAATCATTCATCTAGATTACGATTATGAATTGTTTTTTAATGATGAATAGTTTGTTTGGAAATTGTTGTATCTCGAATCAAGAAAACCGTTTCTTTGATCGGGATAATATCTTCATGTCTGTTAAAATATCACGTTTAGTGTATTTAGATGAATCGTTAATCTAAATCATAATTATGAATTCCTTATTGATTATAAATCAAATTGAGATATGATTCTTCTCAATAATATTCTTTTGGGTTGGGAAAATGAGAAATATTTTCAATTAAACAACAATTATGAATTGTATCGTGATTTGTATCTTAATTGGACAAATTTATAGGACAAATTTTTAGGACAAATTATTCCTTTGGGTTGGGAAAATGAGTAATATTCCTTTGGGTTGGGAAAATGAGATATATTCTCAATTAAACAACAATTATGAATTGTATCGTGATTTGTCTTTTAAAAATTTCTATCTACTCAATAATTGATAGGACAAATTTTTTAATGTGACAGGTGATGTATGAATGATTATTGTTTTAAACTTGTCTGGTTAGAACTGATAGGCCCCCTTGTTGTTAACCTAGTGCTATGTCTAGGACCCATATTGTATCTTATCCCTCATAGATAATAAGTTTTGCTTTTCTTTATTGATTACTAAAACAAGTTTGAATAGTTGCTTATAGTGACTGCCAAAACAGTGTTTTGGTGATTATGTGAATTGAGTAGTTGGGTAACGGTTACACATGCAGCGCAATTTGGTTTGCTTAATATGGCTATCAAGTCAGACTTGGGCTTTGAGGCAAGGAATTGGTGTCATATGACGAGTAAACGACAAACCAAGAGTTACATGGAGATCTAATTGACATGGTGATGTCTACCTTGAAATTTGGGGTTTGAGTTATGCTACAAAGCTCACTTAATTCTCAAAATTTTTGAGATCTTGTAACATTGTTCATGTATACGATTTGCATGTTCAATGTATCATCTTAAATAGTTTAAGATTACTTATTAATTATTGTTTCATTTTGCATATAGTTCATGTATGAGAGTTGAAATTCATTGATTGGTATTATGAGAATTGTTTTCAGTACTAGAGAAAATAGTTTTCCTTATGAAGGTAATCTCTGAAAAACTAGAACGAATGCTAACATACAGTTTGGAATGTATGGCTACAAACATGAAGATTACTAAATTTACCTTAAATTTCAATTGTCTAAATTGACATAAATGCTCCTGTTAAGTGACAAAATGAAATTAACATGGTCCGCTAAGTCCATATGTCATTTGATGACATGACATGATTATGCTGATAATATGGAATGATAAGATACTTTTTGTGCTAAATAAATTAGCAACTGAAATTGTTTCAGTTATGCCTCAAGCTAGTGAATTTATTCTGACTGAAACGCATAACTTTACTAGCATTCTCGCTTAATAACATGAGATGTTATAGATAAATAGGGAACGGATAATTGTTGTCTGACCCAAACCTAAGACAAAGTTCAAAAATACTACGTGTATATTTCTAGTCATTAATGTAATGATATTAATGGAAGGCTAACTCGTAGAAGTGTCTAGAAAATATACTCCCATGGTTCGGCAATCACGATTTAACCAGTCTCGCTCCTTCTATTGAACAATCTCTTTGCACGATTGATGCTCCGGCTCAGTCTCATAGTGACCTTTTGAGAAGGATCGATCGACTTTAGCGCATCGTTTTTATGGTCAAAGCCTATGAGGATTCACGTTTTCTACGGATGACGCATGCTCGGTGGTTTCAGCTCAAGCCTATGAGGATTCACGTTGGAGCCTTGAAGACCATCTGCGTATCAAAGATGATCTCATGGGTGATGATAATGCGACTGACTTTACTCACCAACGCCTTTCTAAGCATTCTTCTTGCTCGTGCGTGGACCTCCAGTGGACCTCCTCAAGGCCTAACTAGAGGGGCTCTAATAGAATCCATCCCCGCATACTTCTTCTATTCGGACGTCATATCGAGTCCGATCGTTCATCTGGACCGCCTGGCACCTTTGGACTTGTTCCTACGTGCTTTAGTCACGGAATCGTATCAACAGTGGTGACTTTGATGGTCAGCTCCAAGGGACCGAACCAAGGGCCCAAATAGAGTCCTTTGCCTTTTTACTCCGGGTGACTAGTCACGGTAGACGTTCCCATGCTATCCTGGGCGTGGAATTTTGTATCGTCTTTGCATGTATCCTAGCTAGAGGTGATGTTGTAACTTGCCAATTATTTAGGATAAAAATGTAAAAGCCTCTTAATACAAACTACACGAAACGAATGAGTAGTTTATTGAGCTAATATGAGTCCGATTTTGGCATCACTTCCTTTTTCCTTGGGACTTGATCTCCTCTTTTCATGAAGTGTTCCTCAAACAATCGAGAAACCTATTATCAGCGGGTTCCAAGGAATCCCCTTCGATGCATAATAAGCCAGCTTTATTTTCTCACCCTTGGGCCGAGTAACCTTCTCGTAACAAGACGTTCATTAGATGCCAACTGTAATGAGATAAAAGGCTTAGAGAGTTAGAAGATTTACCTCCCCAATGGTTACCTTAATGTGTTGGATTTGTCTTCTATTTATAGGAGATAGCCTAGTATGGAATAACATCAGTGACGGAGCCAGGATTTAAAATTAGGGGGCGAAAGACTAACTACATAAAGTACACTCGAAAGGTTTTTGAAAACTTTAAAAACTTTATCCACTAAGGGGGTGTGGGGGGAGCTCCCCTGCTAGCCCACCACTGATTGACATGCTTCACTTCGTGAGACCACGTGGGATGTGTCAGATTGTAATACTATTTGTTTTGTTATGAGTTGTTTTAGTAGCGTTAATGGAGACCGTGGCTTGGTTGGTGTGGTGAGGTATTTTGTTCGATGTGTTAGGTTGTTTACTTTGAGGACAAAGTTCGTTTTAAGGGGGGGAAACTTTAAATACTCCGTATTTTGTTGGCTTGGTATTCGGTCGAGTAAGGGTACTCAACCGAATAGGTGGGCGTGTCGCTTAGGTAGGCTTCTGCTTGAGTGGCACTTGGTCGAGTATTGGTTGTACCCGACTGAGTGCAGAGTATTCGGCCCAGTGTCTTGTGCACTGGACCAAGTGCACTCGGTCTGACGGATTTTTCGAGCGATTTTGGATTAGGATTATTAAGGGGTTAAAAAAATATGTCTATTTACTAAACACTCATTAATCGTAAAACTCTTCTTAATCTCTCCTTAATCACCCTAATCCCCTTACTAAAGCTCAGGATCGTCATTGTTGTTGTCAAAATCATCTTTTGCATCGGTTTTTGTTGTAAGTAACCATATCTTTAATTGATTTAGTATTTGTGGGTAATCTTTTAAAACCCTAATCTGATTTGGGGGATTGGGATTTAACATTTATTGATTTAGACTATTGTATATTGTTAGGAGGAAGATTCGTAGAGAAGGAATACGAGTTGTGCGTCATTTTTACGGGATTTGCTTGAGGTAGGCTTTCCCTACTCAGTACCTTATATATTGATTGATGATATTAAGATTGATGATTGTTGTTGGATATGATTATTATTGTTGATGTTGATATTGTACCATGGTTGTTGTTGATGATGACGATGATGGTGGTGGTGGTTATGGTGTTGTGTTGATGCTTGGTTACTATATTCTCCGGTCGGGAGACGGTTCCACACCCTAAGTTTGCCTATCCTGGCTCTTTCTCCACAAGGGGGATGTGCACATTCATATTCCGGGTACTCTTGTTGCGATGAGAGGGGCTTTGGATGTCTAGTGATGCGGTCTGGCTTCGATGGATGATACGACGGTCAGATCTGCAGTCTAACGCTAGCAGGGGTTACCGCTGCGTTGGTAGCTCGGTTACTTACGTATGATGTGGTGTTAGTGGTTGGTTATACTGTGATGTATTTACTTATCTTTGTACGCTGATTGATGTATGATGGTACTGAGCCTGTAATTGTTTTAAAAATTGTTGTCATTGATCCATTAGGGAATGGTGAGCATGAGTTTAGCAGGAATTTCGTTTGAGCTCGCTTGGGGATTGGATGGGATGACACTGCAGGCGAGTCTTAGCTTCCGCTTTGTTTAGAAAGATTTAGACTTTCACTTTATCTTTTTGTTGTTTTATGTATTTGGTTTAAGACGATATTTAGTTTGGTTTTGAACAATGTAATCATTTAAACTATTACTTAATAAATGTTGTTTCTCGATGGTTGATTTGATATATACTACCTCGGGTAATTGAGATGATAGCGTCCCGATTTACCAAGGAATGTCTTGTAAGGCTCTTTGGTAGATGAGGTGTTACAAAGTGGTATCAGAGCGACGAGTTTGGAACTTAAAACCAACGAACCGATGAACATAAGAGTGTCTAATTAAAATGAACCCGGGTAGGAGTTGTTTGCTGATACCGCAAATATTTGGCAGACGTTCCGTAATCGCAATATTGCCCTTGCAACTTCTAGTCGGCCACCACGGGGATTTGTTTGGGATTTGCTCGTATATTGTGTGTTTCTTGTGTATGACTTTGATGAGAATGTGTATAATAATGTTATGTGAGTTAATTGACATGAATGGTTTATGTGAATGTTGAGAACGATATATTGAGAAGGGAGAAGAATAGCATGTTTGAATGGAGTATGATGGTGTTGATGTTGGCATGTTGAGATGATGAGGAAATGTAAATGGTTGTGAAGTGTGATCTCATATGTAATATAAAGTATGTTGTTGAGCGGTAAGTTGTTTCGTAATAAAAACCTGAATTGCATGAAATTCGATTTTGGAATATCTGTCTTTAAACTGTAATAAATTGAGTTCTACATACAAGTAATATTGAGGTAGTTTTAAATGGAGGTAATAGCTTGTCCCGTTACGGTTCTAACAGTAGGTTATGAGCAGAAATTGACCTAGAATTGAGGGAGATATGATCGTTTTACGAAAATTTGTTAATGCATCATACTCGACCGAGTACATGGTATACGACTGAGTGCACTAGGAAATCGACCGAGTATAGCGTACTTGACCGAGTGCACTTAGCACTCGATTGAGTGCGCGAGGTTAAAATTTCGGGATGGCTACTAGAGTGTTGTACTCGACCGAGTATAGTGTGTACTCGACCGAGTGTAGTGTGTACTCGACCAAGTGTGTTGTACTCGACCGAGTAGAGTATGTACTAAGCGGAGTGTGCCGTATTCGACCGAGTGGCTCCGCCTCGAGGGGGGGATTTGTGAATTTGTTTTATCAATGGACTATTTGTGTTAAGTGAATTACTTAATTGCCCCTTATTTTAAATATGTGAAGGTGGTGTCGTCGTGTTGGGTATTGTATATCGTTTTTACGGGTTTCGAATATTCATTGGTTTGGCGAAAGAGTTCGACGGATTCTTGAAGAGAATAGGGTTCTCTATTATTGTATGGTTTTGTGAGAGATGTGTGTGGTTATATATGATTAAGATTTACTAGTGCCTCTGGACTCAGTATTAATTCTGATAAGTCTGATATATATTGTAATGGTGTTGAACCTGCTGTGTTACAAAGTCTACTACAAGGTACTGGTTTCAAGCAAGGTGATCTACCATTTAAATATTTGGGAGTGAAAATTTCTCATAAAAGATTGTCTAAGATTGATTGCAATGTCTTAGAGGACAAAATGATTATTAGAATAAGAGGGTGGAATAGTAGAAGAATTTCATATTCTGGGAGACTGATTTTGGTGAAGGTTGTGTTGGCAACTATTCATAATCACTGGTCACGGATTTTTGTGTTACCTACAGGGGTTTTGGATATAATACAGGCCTTGTGCAGGAATTTTCTTTGGGAGGGTGAGGATAAGTACTCTAAGGCACCACTGGTTTCTTGGAGTGTGCTTTGTACACCAAAGAAATGTGGTGGTCTAGGCTAGACTAATAGCAAAATATGGAATATAGCAGCTATAAGAAAACTGGTATGGTGGATAGTTTGTAAGAAAGATCAGTTGTCGATCAAATGGATTGATAACATCTAGTTGAAAGGAATATCTTGGATGACTTATGAGCCTACTGCCTATAGTTCTTGGGCCTGGAGAAAAATCTGTAAGGTAAAGAAAAGAGTTAGAAGTGGTTATGTGGCTGACAAATGGAGAGGAACTGATAAAGGTTACACTATAGTTGATGGCTACCAATGGCTGAAGGACATCACTGTTCTGGCTATACCTTGGTACCATATGGTTTGGAATAGGTACAATGTGCCTAAGTGGAATTTTATAATGTGGCTTATTCATAAACAAAGACTACTCACCTTAGATCGTCTGATTGGTATGGGTATTGATGTTCCCATTGTCTGTTTTCTATGTGGAGTGGAATCTGAGGATCATTCACATCTTTTTTCAGAATTGCTGCTATATAAGAAAATGTATGGAGATGCTTGCAGATATGGTGGGGAGTGCATGGTAATGGTCTGCTGCAGAGTATAGTCACTGCTAGAATGGGAAGACATATGAACATGTTGGTTAGACAGGTGAGCTATGTGTTGGTTACTTGGGTTTGTTATGAGATATGGCATATGAGGAATGTTTTTAGATTGGAGGGTATGTGGTACAGCCTAAACCGGTTGTACTACAAGTGAGGAATGACAGCAGAAGACGATTTGAAGGGATATTTAAGGGTGTTATGCCTGTTGTTGCTCGCCAATGGTGTCAGAAGACGTGATTTCTCTGATTGTGAGGGCTAGGCTTGTATGATGCTTGGTTACATTGTAATATGTTTTGGAGCATGTGAGCTTTGTATGATGTTGAGTAAATTGTAATAGTGTTTCTGGTTATAATATATTTTACATTTACCAAAAAAAAAAGTAAAAAAAATTTATGATTAAGATGAATAGATTGATGAGTCTTATGAGTCAAAGAGCAAGCTATGAAATTTTTGAAAAGTAATAATGTCGTGAGTTGAATAATATGTATTGAGGCGTATGTGTATATATGGCCAAATAAGGATGTAGGGATGGTAGATGTATTAATAGAGGATTTAGATGAGAAGTATGAATGCTTAAAATGAGAATATTTATGTGGACTAGGAATATATGATAAATGGACCATTATAGAGGAATGTATCGATGATTCTGCCTAGAGAGCTCAGTTTGCATGATCTATAAGTAGAAATGGACCATTATGTGGACTAGGAATATATGAGAAATGGACTTAGATGCGATTGATTTGATAGAAATCTGGGACAGTAAGAGACGATTGTGGAGATGAAATACTTTGGGAAAATATGATATGAGGTAGACATAGTTCTGAGATATGTTAATGATGAATAATGCCAAAGATGATGAGTATCGTTGATTGTTTGGACTTATTGATAGCTAATGAAGGAGCATAATGTAATAAGGGAAATTATTATCGTATAAGAATAGGAAATAGTAGCTGCGTGTTGTTGAGTTTATATCTTGAGGTAATAAGAGGTAATTGCGTTATTAAACGACAAGATAGTGAGAGCAAGTTGTGGGGATAATGAGTAATTGTGAAGGCTGCGAATTAGAAGAAGTCTAACGAATTGGTAATGCCAAAGGAGTAATTGAAGCAATAGAATACCATAAATGGAATGATATTTATGAATTCATGAAATTATTTGTATTAGAGATTATGAGTTGGAAAGAGGCGAGTTAGAAGAGGAGCATTTGGAGGATCTTATTTTGGAATAAGTGTTAGGAATGCAAAAGATACAGTTCGGTAAGAAATAGTTAAGGGAAGGTAATGGTATTTTAGGATGAGATGATAAGTGATTTTTTGATACAAGGTTATGATATATATTAGCGGATAATCGTTTGTGGGCAAGTGTTGGATAGTAATCAAAGAGAATGTTGGGGAAAGTTTTGTTGAAATTGTTTATGGCTTAGGAAGTACTATATGTAGTGATTTGTGTGAAATGTATTGGTATGTGATTGTGTATTGATAAAGTACCGTTCTTATAGAATTCGTCGGTCCGAAGTGTTAGGTTGATGTAATAGAGAGACAAGATATTTTCATGGGGAATTATGAATGAATATTCAGATAGAGTTGTTAGTCGTTATTGGAATCATTCATGATGATGTGGGACTAAAAAAGGAATGAGAGCTATTAAGTCTAAAAAAAAGGAATGTGAGAGCTTATCATAATCATAATTGGTAGCTATCTCGAGGTATTTGTATGGTAACTTGTGGGTCATGTAGCGGGAAAAGATGCGCTGTTGGAGGAGAACTAGTCGTGATTCGAGTTGAGGAAGTTGTGCAAAGATAATAGTATTATTTGATGAGTGATATAGTTAAGAGTACACGTGGTTTCAAGTCGGAAGGCTTTGAGATTTGTCTTCATGTTAGAAAGTAAATGTGAGGTGTCGAAGTGGTAGTTCCTAGTTAGTTGCGTTGTTGGATTATACCTTTGCAGTATTGGGTGGCGAAGGTGTGAGTTTATAAGAAAAAGGAGAATGACGAGTTATAATTGCGTGGGTTAGGATGTTGTATGTGATATATGTCGGTCTCGCTTCCTCGTTGATATTATTATAGGTTAATATTGGTTCATTACTCGTGTTGTGAGTCGGTAATCTAAGATGTGGTATTAGTAACGTTGTGTCTATCGAATTAGGACATCTTTATCATGGTTGGTATAGTCTCTTTTTTTGTGTAATAGTATTATTTGTATGGTGGTCTCATATGACGGTAATGTGGTTATGTGAGTCTCTATGGGTTAGTCAGAGTATCGAATTCTCAGAGCTTAGGCTTTTTATGTGTTGAGCATATAAATAGGTGTCTTATTTTCATTGTTATCATTTCATTAGCCGTTGTTTCGTGGGTCTAAGAGTATAGTCTAATAGGTGGAGTCATTGGTCGGAATTGTTGGGTTCCTGTTGTTTTAAATTTTGGTAGGGAGGCTTGGTTGTTAGGGTATTTCCGCATGTGATTTTGGATGTTTTGACGTAGTGGGAATGAGGAAGTCGAAAGATTTGGGTTGTGGTGTACCATGTTTTAAGCTGATAAATTTGTTTTCAATGAGGATCAAATTTGTGGTTCTTGGGAGGACGAATATTTCAGGTTGAGTATTATATGGTTGAAATATGATGAGAGTTCAGAAGGATGTCATGAGTAATCGTGGTATATGATTGATAATATGTTTCGTGTTGAGGCTTTTGGGTGGATTATATCGGATGTGAGGAATGAATGATGTTGGGATTGTCGTATATTTGGCGGCGTCGGTGTTAGAGTATTCAATAATTTTGGTAAGACGGAATGAGTTCAATAAATAAAAAAGGTAAGAGTTTAATTATGAATTGGCTTAGAGGGCGTAACAGTTTTTGAGAAGAGCAGATTTCCATATAGCAATTAGCATTATTTTGAGGAATATTTAGAAAGAATGGTGATTGATTGATGAATTAAGTGCATTTTTGATCCGTTATACAGTTGAGGTCTTATTATTTATAGGCGTGGATTTGGAGTTATGGTATTAGATAATTAGTGATTATTGGTTTTGGTTATATGAAGGAATATTATTATTTGAAGGCTGGGCAACATGGATGATAATAATGTTAATGGTTTGGGTATGAGGGAACTTCGGGGACGAAAGTCATTTTAAGGAAGGTAGAATTGTAGCATCGCTTGTTGATTAGGGAATGCCGACAAGTTAGGATTTATTTTAATGTTGAGTATGGTGATGTTCGTGTGTTAATGTTATGAAATGTTTCGAGGCGAAATAATATGTGTGTTACGTGTGCTATAGCGGTGGACGGCGTTAGTTTGGATGTCTTGTGATGGAACCGTATCTTGGTAAGAGATGATGTATACTATTGTTAGAACCTTGGGTTATGATTTTGTAGCGGGTTGTGACGATTTTGGAGGGTACCTTTGGTATTTGGCGGTTTAATGTTCGCCAGGCTGTTTGATTTTATTTCGTTTGTAGTGAAGGTGGTGAACTTCGGGGACGAAGTTCGTTTTTAGGGAAAACTACTGTAATACTCTTTGTTTTGTTCCGAGTTGTTTTAGTAGCATTAATGGAGAATTTGGGTTGGGTTGTGTGGTGAGGTATTGATGTGGTCGTTATACACCAAAAATAAAACCTAAGTCTACTAACTAAGAAGATAGCGGAAGTAGGGTCGATCTCCACAGGGAGGAAACTAATTAACTGTAATCTAAATCTGCAAGTCACAAACTGGGGGTTTTGAAAATTGGTTTTAGCTAAACTAAATGAGTTTAAAGGAAAGAGAAGTAAAAGATAGAAATAAATAAGAAATAAATCAGATAAGAGAGAAATATGCTAGGATTCGGTCTACTGCAGTATCGGCATCTATGCGTCAACTAAGTCAGTCAATCTATCAATGAGAAGGGCAATGGTTTCCTCCTCTCGGTCTCAAACCACCCTAGGGATTTTCCTAATTAACTCACGTCCTCTTAGGAGTCACCTATCAATTCTAAGCAAGCCTTCCCTTCCAATCTCTCGATCCAGGTCGGGGTTAACTATCTAGCCTAGTCTCCTGCGTATACTCATTCGACTAAACCACAATTAAATTGCAAAGATCGATTCTCATATTCAAGACTAACTAAAATAATCTATCCTAACATGCCTCTACTACAGTTTCCCTCATCCCAACATACAAGAGAATTAGCTAGTCATGCTATTAACTATGCTAACAAAGACGATTGAACATATGACGATAGACATAATAAAATCGTAATTAATAAGCATAAACAATAACAACACAGCAATTAAGTAGAGTAAGTAGTAATTAAGATTAAGATAAAGTTAAGAGTAAAAGAGAGAAATCATTTACAATCTTAGCAATCCGGCGTAAAGAACAATCCACGTCGAATAAACCCGAATGAAAACTAAAGATTAAAAGTTCAGAAACTAAAGAAAGATTAATGTCTGCTAATTACTGATAATAGAAACTGAATAATAGGTGATGAATAACTAATGACGTAAATAAGAGTCATATATAGTGTTTAACACGACTGTTAACCTAATTAACCTAATGGACTTAAAGCCCGTAATAGAATCTACTCGATCGAGGGAAATAGCCACTCGATCGAGGCTTTTATTCATGGAAATCAGTCGATCGAGCATTTTATCTACTCGATCGACCAACCGGTAAATGGCTCCTACTCGATCGAGCAAAGGAAGTTACTCGATCGAGGTCTTCTGGCTTCCACTCACCTCGATCGACCAAATGCGTACTCGATCGAGGTCTTCTGGCATAGTACGCAGTGTGAGTCATGACTTGGGCTTGATTATGGACGGTTTCACGCTTCCCCATGCAAGAGTTCCTGTTCCGATCCTTCCATTCCTAAATGCATGCAAAATGGACTGCTTTGGCTCGGTTTTCGCTACTACACAGCTTGTACCTACAAAATGGTAATGAAAGTACAAAGTAGCCAAATAGGGGCATATGGCGATGTAATATCACCTAAATGACATAGAAATGCGTGCGTAAACGGACTAGAAAGTCTATGTAAAATACACGCATCAAACTTCCCCAAACCAAACCTTTGCTTGTCCTCAAGCAAACTAAATGCAGCTATACGGAACAAAATAAACCTAGGGGAATGGAGTAAGTCTCAGAGCTAGCTACAAGTCAATTCTAAACAGTTTAATGCACTCATTCAATCGCTACAAAGCTTAATACGAAAGTGAACGAATTTATACAATCTTGGAAATAAATTAGACTTTCGACCTTGCAAGACTCAACCAAATTCGGACTCTCACGGGTCACTCTTCTCTCAACAAGCAAATGGTAAGTAAATATGTATAAGAAGGAGAGAAGAAGAAATAGTCACTCACCTAGACTACGACCGATATCACATGCATTGCTAACTAATATGAAAGATGATTCAAGCACCGTACACACGCATAACCACCGTTCAAGGACAATCACGTGCCGAACATTTGCAAAAATATGGATATGTGAGGCTAATTGGTAAGAAGGGGCAAAACCATTATTGGAAAAGTGAGGGTAAATAGCCAAGCTAGTTCCTAAAAAAACCGCAATATAACTCGTTCCTTTCTTTTTCTATCGAAATTAAGCTCGATGCCTTAACCAATATAGGCATAAACAACACAAATCCCTTAAAACACCTCGACAAATGATAATAAACACAGGAGGTGTAAACAAAACCTCAGCCAGTTATTTCTCATCATATTTTTTCTCATTTTTTTTCATTTCCTTTCTTTTATTTTTTTCTTTTTCTTTCTCTTCCTTGGCTGATCGAGGGAAAACCTCTCGATCGAGTGGATTAAGTCACTCGATCGAGGCAATAAATCACAACAACTGCTCGATCGAGCTAAACAAACTGCTCGATCGAGGCACAACTATTACTTCTCTTCTTTTTCTCACAAGAAACCCATTCCAATCAATGAAAACGAGCCAAAACTGACACAACGGTAGAATATACCTCGACTACTAAACTAGCTCGGCAAAGGTAGGCTTAGTTTAGGATGTAGTTAAGGGCAACAGGCAGATATGGCTTTATGTGGAGTTAATGGGGTAAAATGAGGAAAAGGGAGATGCAAATATTCTCAAAACACGTACTACCGACCACAAACCCAATGCGTGCAGGCAATAAGAAATCAAAATTCATATACAAGCAAATGACACGAGATGTGGGGAGTAACTACTCTCATTCCTAGATGAACTGGTCATGAATGTCACCAGTTATAGGCTCTAAAATCTCAGAATATATAAGTAGCTTGCCAAAAAGTTAAGTCAAGTCTAATAATCAAATTAAATTCCAAGACAAAATTCAATAGTTCACTATTTCGATTTTACTAAGTAAATCAAGAAAGGTGCAAAGAATAGCATAAAATAGACTTGTAGTGCAATTTCATCATAAACAAGACTCCAATCCGACTCAACTATATGCAAAAATAAACGTGATATTTTTGATTTTTTCAAAAATTTTCTAATTAACATGAATTGTAAACGTGAATGCAATACAAATGCAAATGCAGACGCAAAAGGATGTAAAACACTTCCCCAAACCAAAACAGACAATGTCCTCATTGGCTAAAGCACAAAAGCATATAAAGGAAAGGGAAAAACAACCTAATACATGCTCCTAAGGAATGAAATATATATGAAGAATGGAAAAACAAAAGGAACAGAAACAACTCACAAAACAAAGGCTTCCCCAAACCAGCAGCAAACTGGGGTCGATCGAGTAGAACTTCCACTCGATCGAGCAACTTGTCCAGGCGAAACCGCTCGATCGAGTAACTCTGGTTTGCTCAATCGAGCACTTCTGAAGTGCACAGCCCACGATTTTGAACAATTGATTTCCGCATCCGCCTGCAAAATGATGCCAACCGAATACCAGAAAATACCAAAAATTGTCCAAAAGGAAAGATGAATTGTCTATCTAAACTACGGATTATCACGTAGTAGTCTAATTGTCTAACTGAAAATGCAATAAATTGTTTTTACAAATTGCACGGGGTTTCAAACCCGGCTACCAACCAAATAGTTTCATGAGAAGGCCACCGTTTGGCCTTTGACTTGCGGAAATACCCTCAGCTGTGGTAAGTTCCGTCTTCTTCCTCCACACGTACAATGGTTTCTTGGAGCCTAGCTCCACTTCGGAATCACTTGCGTACATGCGAGCTCCTTTGTCCTTCTTGGACTTCTTCTTCTTTACGTCGTCACGCGAACCTGGCTTTTCCTTTTCCAGCTCCAATGCTACAGATTTACTACCTGTAATGGAACACACAACAGCATATTCCTCCAATTCGCTCCCAAATTGGGGCGGAGGTGTTACGGTAGCAATGGGGATATCACAAATAGGAGCGATAGGCTCGATAGGAACCGAAGCTTTGTCATGCGCGAATAAATCAGGTGAGATATCAGATAAAGGAAGTGCGTAGCATGGTGACACAAGCATAGGACCCTTACTAACATGAGACTGCGTGAATACTAAATTCTCCCCACCTATTTGAAAAGTCAGAGTCTGTAACCCAACATCAATAACCGCTTACGCAGTATGCAAGAACGGTCTTCCCAAAATGATGGGAGTGTGAGAATCCTCAGGTATATCCAAAACTATGAAATCGACCGTGATAAAGAATTTTCCTATTTGCATAGGAACATCCTCTATGATTCCTAAGGGTCGAGACAAGGTCCTATCTGCCATCTCCACTGTCATGTTTGTACACTGAAGCTTGGTAAAGCCTAACCGTTTGGCTAAAGACAAAGGTAAGACACTAACACTAGCTCCTAGGTCACATAACGCGTTGTCTATGAAATAGGTACCTATATGACACGGTATAGAAAAACTACCTGGGTCAGACAGCTTAGGGGGACATTTATTCTGGAGGAACGCAGAGCATTCCTCGGTTAAAGCTACAGTCTCTACGGTGTCGACGGACCTCTTACGCAAAAGAATTTCTCGCATAAATTTCAGATAAGATGGTACCTTTAATAGAAGGTCTGCAAAAGGAACGTTCACCTTGAGATTGCGTACAATGTCAGCGAACCGAACAAATTCCTTTTCGACCTTAGCTTTCTTCAATCGACCAGGAAACGGAACTGGAATGTCAGGATTACCACGTTGCATATCTTTGACAATGGCATTGTTAATCATCCGCTTGCTTAACCCCTTCGAACGAGCTTCTCACTCATGAAAACCCATCAATCGAGTATCTAGGTCACTCGATCGAAGAATATCCGAGCTTAAATTGCTCGATCGATCAGCTTCCTCGGTCAACTTATTCGATCGAGCAGCTTGGTTCTCTCGATCGACCACTTGTTCATCTGGATCACTCGATCGACCATCAAGAACTTCTCGATCGAGTAACTTGCTTTCTGATTCACTCGATCGACTAACATCCATCTCTCGATCGAGTAGATTCTCCTTCATTTCATTCGATCGACTAGCAATATTCTCTCGATCGATTACATTACCAGCAACAGTCTTCGCAACATCAGGATGCGCACCAGAAATATCAGCAACTGTACCAGGACTATCATAAGCAAGACCGCTTCTCAGAGTAATCATATTCAGCGTCTCCTTGTGCTTGTCAGTTTGAGACGGTAACTGCCCGGGTTGCCTAGTCGATCGAACTCCTGCCAATTGAGCAATATGCGACTCCATAAGCTTAATAGTAGCATTCGTTGCTTGATCAGTTTTGCTCATTTGGATAGCTAAAGCTAAAGCTTTAACTCCCCGATTTCTGCAATTCCTACAGATGAGGAACTAGCTTGCTGCGAAGACTGGATGTTCTGAAATCCTTGCTTGTGCGGCGGTTGATATGTCGGCTATGGTGGTTAAGGTGTAGGATTTAAGATGTTCTGGCTTGTCCATCTCAAATTGGGGTGGATATTCCCTTGATTGTAGTACCCACCTCCTTGACGGTATTGTTGAAAGGAAAAAACTTGTTCCCTTTCAGCGAGACAATCTATAGCCGTGTGACCAGTTTCGCCACACCTCTTGCAAGTAATCATATCATCCTGCTGCAGCAAATGAACCGTCTGCTGGTTATCTTCAGCTTTCTTCTCCCATTTGTCAAGTCTGGCATTTAGTTTATCGAATTTTGCATCCAGACCATCAGAGTCGATACTAGCTATCGTCCGTGTACCACTCCTCGGATTACCATATTCAGCACAATGGGTTGTCATCTCCTCAATCAGTTTCCAACCCTTATCATTATCTATTTCCTTCTGGAACCTCCCGTTTGACGCGGCATCTAGAATGGCTCGATGATCGTCATATAACCCAGTGTAGAACTGGTTACACAGAAACCACAGTTCGAACCCATGGTGAGGAACAGACCTCACTAGTGTCTTGAAGCGATCCCAGGACTCATAGAGATTTTCATGAGTCGTTTGCTTGAAATTAGTAATCTGGCCCCTCAAAGCATTCGTCCTCTGTGGTGGAAAATACTTCTTATAGAAAGCCAGTGCGAGTGTGGTCCAATCGGTAATACCCAGCTCTTCTCGATTCAAATTCTTCAACCAGTCTTTGGCATTATCAGTAAGGGAAAAAGGAAACAAGAACTCCTTGATCTTGTCAGCTGTCACCCCTTTAGAAACCGGAATAGAAGAACAGTAGTCAGCAAAGGTCTCCATATGCTTCCTCGGATCCTCCCCAGCTACACCCATATACTTGTCCTGCTGGACAAGCTTGATATAAGACGGACGAAGAACGAAAGTAGTTCCATCTTCGTCCGTTGTAAGTTGGAATCCTTGAGGTATACAAGCAGCGGTAGGCTCAGAATGGCTAGCAATATTAGGCATCTTTGCTGGCAAAGTAGTCTCAACAGTCAAATCTTCCTCGGAAAAGAAACTGTCGAAGACGGATTCAGAAGTACTCAAGTCTTCCTCCTGAATAGTCTTATCTAACCCTCTTTTCCTGCGTAGGAAGGTTCTTTCAGACTCCGGATCAGCTTCCACTAATTCGAGCCTTTGGGACCTGCTCATACACAACTATAAAGAGAAAGATAAGAACAGTCTTAAGGAATTAGAAATTCCTTAAGACGAGACAGAAACAAATAACAGAAAATTAAATTGCCTCCCCGGCAACGGCGCCAAAATTTGATGTGGTCGTTATACACCAAAAATAAAACCTAAGTCTACTAACTAAGAAGATAGCGGAAGTAGGGTTGATCTCCACAGGGAGGAAACTAATTAACTGTAATCTAAATCTGCAAGTAACAAACTGTGGGTTTTGAAAATTGGTTTTAGCTAAACTAAATGAGATTAAAGGAAAGAGAAGTAAAAGATAGAAATAAATAAGAAATAAATCAGATAAGAGAGAAATATGCTAGGATTCGGTCTACTGCAGTATCGGCATCTATGGGTCAACTAAGTCAGTCAATCTATCAATGAGAAGGGCAATGGTTTTCTCCTCTCTGTCTCAAACCACCCTAGGGATTTTCCTAATTAACTCTCGTTCTCTAAGGAGTCACCTATCAATTCTAAGCAAGCCTTCCCTTCCAATCTCTCGATCCAGGTCGGGGTTAACTATCTAGCCTAGTCTCCTGCGTATACTCATTCGACTAAACCTCAATTAAATTGCAAAGATCGATTCTCATATTCAAGACTAACTAAAATAATCTATCCTAACATGCCTCTACTACAGTTTCCCTCATCCAAACATACAAGAGAATTAGCTACTCATGCTATTAACTATGCTAACAAAGACGATTGAACATATGACGATAGACATAATAAAATCGTAATTAATAAGCATAAACAATAACAACACAGCAATTAAGTAGAGTAAGTAGTAATTAAGATTAAGATAAAGTTAATAGCAAAAGAGAGAAATCGTTTACAATCTTAGCAATCCGGCGTAAAGAACAATCCACGTCGAATAAACCCGAATGAAAACTAAAGATTAAAAGTTCAGAAACTAAAGAAAGATTAATGCCTGCTAATTACTGAATAATAGAAACTAAATAATAGGTGCTGAATAACTAATGACGTAAATAAGAGTCATATATAGTGTTTAACACGACTCTTAACCTAATTAACCTAATGGACTTAAAGCCCGTAATAGAATCTACTCGATTGAGGGAAATAGCCACTCGATTGAGGCTTTTATTCATGGAAATCAGTCGATCGAGCATTTTATCTACTCGATCGACCAACCGGTAAATGGCTCCTACTCGATCGAGCAAAGGAAGTTACTCGATCGAGGTCTTCTGGCTTCCACTCACCTCGATCGACCAAATGCGTACTCGATCGAGGTCTTCTGGCATAGTACGCAGTGTGAGTCATGACTTGGGCTTGATTATGGACGGTTTCACGCTTCCCCATGCAAGAGTTCCTGTTCCGATCCTTCCATTCCTAAATGCATGCAAAATGGACTGCTTTGGCTCGGTTTTCGCTACTACACAGCTTGTACCTACAAAATGGTAATGAAAGTACAAAGTAGCCAAATAGGGGCATATGGCGATGTAATATCACCTAAATGACATAGAAATGCGTGTGTAAACGGACTAGAAAGTCTATGTAAAATACACGCATCAGGTATTATGTTGCGTTGTGAGGTGTGTTGGGTTGTGAATTTCGAGAACGGAGTTTGTTTTAAGGAGGGAAGACTTAAATACTCCCTATTGTGTTGGCTTGGTATTCGGTCGACTAAGGGTACTCGCCCAAGTATGTGGATCTATCGCTTAGGCTGGGAACTGCCTAAGTGGCACTCGATCGAGTATTGGTTGTACTTGACCAAGTACAGTGTACTCGGCCAAGTTTCTTATGCACTCCACCGAGTGCACCTGGTCTGACGAATTTTTCGAGCAGTTTTGGATTACGATGATTGAGGGATTATAAAAAGAGGTTAGTTTTCTAAACACTCATTAACCCTAAAACTCTCCTTAATCTGTCCCTAATTTCCTAATCCCCTTACTAAAGCTCTGGATCGTCATTGTTGTTGTCGGAATCATCCTTTGCATCGGTTTTCGTTGTAAGTATCCAAATCTTTAATTGATTTAGTATTTGTGGGTAGTCTTTTGAAACCCTAATCTGATTTTGGGAATGGGAATTTGACGATTATTGATTTAGACTATTGTATATTGTGAAAGGGAGGATTCGTAGAGAAGGAATACTAGTTGTGCGTTATTGTTGCGGGATTTGCTTGAGTTAGGGTTTCCCTACCCAGTACATTGTATGTTGATCGATGTTATTAAGATTGGTGATGTTTGTTGGCTAGGATTATTGCTGTTGTTGATGATATTGTACCATGGTTGTTGTTGATGATGATGGTGCTGGTAGTAATGGTAGTGTTGGTGTTGTGTTGATACTTGATTATTAATATATTGGTGGTCCGGTCGGGAAACAGTTCCACACCCCAAGTTCGCCTCTTATGGCTCATCTTTCACCACGAGGGGGAAGTGCACATCCATGTTCCGAGTACTCTCGTTGTGAAGAGAGGGGTTTTAGATGTCCAGTGTTGCGGTCTGGCAGCGCTAGATGGTACTGCGGCCAGATCTGCAGTCTAACGCTGGCAGGCGTTACTGCTGCGGTGGTAGCTCGGTTACTTGAGTATGGTGTGGTGTTTGTGGTTGGTCATACTGTGTTGTAATTACTTATCATTGTACGTTGATTACTGTATGATGGTACTGACCCTATAATTGTTTAAAAAAACTGATGTGATCCATTAGGGAATGGTGAGCAGCAGTTTAGCAGGAATTCTGTTTGAGCTCATTTGGGGATTTGATGGGATTGCTAACGAGTCTCAGCTTCCGCATTGTTAAGAAAAATTCAGTTTCACATTATCCTTTTTAATTATTTGGTTTAAGACGATATTCAGTTTTTGAAAGTCCTTGACCTCTAGTTAGACTATTCTAATTAGTTTATTAAATTATATTAACTTAATGATTTAGGATCTAGTTATCATGCAAGCAAATATAAAAGCATACCTATAAAGATAAGATGAAATTTCCTTACAATGTGAAATATTCGGTTAAATAGGGGCACAATAAGAACTTGTTCTTATTGTTCTTGAGCTTAGAAATAGTGGATGATTCTCCATAAACAAACCTACAAAGTAGAAGGCCTCCTTCTTGTTGCACCCAAGATGGTACCCAAAATAATCTAAACTTATAATTACCTAGATAATAAGTAAAGACATAATACTACTAATATTAGTGTATTACTACTCTAGTAAGACTTAGATAATATTAGTGTGTTGAGAGTTTAGAGAGAGGATAAAATTTTAGAGAGATGTAATAATAAAATACAAAAATGAAGTAGTATAAAAATGAACAACAATTGTCCCTTTTGAAGGCTCTTTGGCCGGCTCTCCCAAGCCACATGTGGCCTCTTATTTTGATAATTTATTCTCATGCAAATATATTGAGTGTAAGTAATGTGAGAATGATTAAAGCATGAAGGTTATGTCACAATCAAATGAAGTATTGTGTAAAAAAAGAAAAAAAACAATAATCATTATCTTCTTCACATACCATGACCGGCGATCATATGTCCATTATGGACAATTTTGATTTTTGATATTTGTCCCACAAATACTTATTAATCATATGCTTAATTATCTTGTATAATTAAGTGTTAATTTGATCATATAACAATTATATGACACAAATTAATAAACAATATGTACTTAACTTTTAAGTGATATATTACCATTATATCAATATATAATGGATTCCACAATGCTTAGTTAATTTATTTTACCACTCCTTGTAAATATAAATAACTAATTACCACTACCTCAATATATATATAAAACCTCAACTAATTTAGTAAATTAACGATTAATTACTAAACTAGATTTATATAATCATATTAAAATAAGATATAAATTTATTATTCAATTATCGTATAATTGATTTAATAATATTTAATTGATTTTGAGTTCCAAACTCAATTTTTAACAATTAGCTCTCATAACTAAACGTACATGTCAAATATATGCAAGGGACTAATTAGACTGTATCATATACAAATAATTAGTATTCTATTTGGGTCTCATCCTATAGAAGTGACCGAAAGGCATCAGTTGATCACCATTGTCATACGACAATAACGTCTAACTCTAGTCAGCTGAGCGTTATCGATTTACGTTAATCAATTGACGTGGGGTATCAAAATATACTAATCATACCACGTATATTCCAAATGAGTTTCATTATATATATGCACTAGTGTGGAGGACACTTACTCCAACAATCTGCACTTGTCCGATACAAGTTGTGCATGCAACAACACTATTGCGGAGGACTCCTCCTCCTACAATATCTCTCACTTGTCTCGACAAGTTGTGTGCTACCAATTCTCTTGTCACTTTTGCGTCACATCCTCCCACTCATCACAAGGTGTCTTTCAGGTCGCACTTGTGATTTAATATTTATATATTGAGTGGTTTTCTTGATCTGGAGAGTAACCGTCTGACCGAAAAATCTACCAGAGATAACTTCCGAGCGAGCCATGCATTTCCAGCCACTACTCCTCAAGTGGCCCGAAGATGTTAATACCCAACGTGGGTGGACAATTCCTGCTGACCCATTTTACACTTTATAATGCTGATCACTATGATCCAGAAGATGCCCATCAGTCTCCTTTCACGGCACGACCTAGGACAAAAACCAAAGTCAATCGGAAACTACACCGACTCAGGTAAATGGTCGCCAGTCTAAAGAATCGACTCATAGGAATAAATTAGAAATCCCCGCCACGACCAAGCTTCAACAATTTTGATAAGGGACTCTATTATGGTCACTGCCCGACAGAGTGTCTCCACGGTCTGTCTATGTAAACCACCAGTCATCTCCATGACCCCATGGTGATGAACCAACCATCAATCGACTTTTAATCTAGTCACTACGAGACGTCAGCTCATATAAGTGACTAGGGACAAAACACTAAGTTCATTCTATTAACTTGAATTTGGTTCAACTTTTTCTTTCAACCAATTAGGATAAACAAAGTATTAAAATTTAGTCAAAATAAATAAGCAGTTTTTAATGAAACTCTAACAATGAATGCAATTATCATATAAGGAAAAATTTGATACGTTATCAATAATTTCGTATCCTATAATCTCCAGCAATTCAGGTACACGTTTCAATTCCCATTGAAATGACATGACTATCATGTGCAGCCTGCAAAAGGTATGGCTAATGGATTAGCAATACGTGCATCTTTCTCATCTTTCTGATTGCTATTTCCCTTTGTCTACGTAATCTCATATTACATAAAACTTTCTGAGTACGTGTCTAGGTTTGAATCTAGACTTAGGCCCCTTAGCCTAAAGGTAGCTCCCACGGTTTTACAAGTATGATGGGATATGATATAAAACTATAGGAACTACTTCTAGTCCCTCCAATACTCTTGAATCCAAGCTACTTTCATAAGCATCATTAAATGATGCTATGTACTCCATTTCCGTTGTGTAATCCGCAATGATTAACTGCCTGGAACACTTCCAGCGGATACATGACATTTATATTTGGAAATGTCACTCCTAGTTGGAACCTTTCCAATAGTCCTTTCTGCTTGAAACTGTTTAAACATATAAATCTTCTATAAAACACAACCAGTTCGTGACTTCAAAGTACCTTGATCAGTTTGGAAACTGACATCTGTGTAACCCCTTACACACAACTCAGTATATATACTCCAAACACTCAGAACATATCCTTAGTCTTTCGCAAGTACTTAAGGATGTTTTTTATGCCTATCAAGTGACTCTCACTTGGATTTGATTGCAAACGACTCGTCATGCTCAAAGCATTCAAAATGTCGGATTGAGCATACATCACAACGTATATAATTGATCCCGCAACGGAAGCGAAAGGAATCAATTATCATGTGTTCAACTTCCTTGAACTAGTCAAAGATCTTATCAATATAAGAATTTTGACTTAATGATAATATCCTTTTAGATTTATCTCCATAAATCCAGATATCTAAGAGATGTATTCTACTTCTCAAAAATCTTTCATCATCTAAAATGATCAATATGTCTCCATATATAAGACTGATGAAAACCATATTACTCCCACTAAACTTCATGTATAAACATAATTCCTCGAGATGTCGAGAAATGCTTTATGACATGATTGACACACTAATTCCAACTCTTTAGTGCTTACTTAAGACTTTCTCTTAAATTTGCACATTAACTTAGGATAATTAGGATCTACGAACCCACAGGTGGATATAAAATATACTACCCGTTCTAGAATCGTATTCAAGAAGGTGGTTCTTCATATCCAATTGTCATCATACTATTATGAAATGCTACAATCGCTAAGTATATTTGAATGGATCGAAGTATTAAGATTGGTGCAAACTCTTTGCCTACCAATCTAGTTTTGCGAAATCATCTTTATGTTTATCCATGCAGATGTTGATTTTAAAAATCTATTTACATTTAAGAGGTCCTACTTCTTCAAGTAATATTTACCAGGTCATATACCTGACCATTGTGCATTGAGTCCATTTCGAATCGCATGACTCTAAGCCATAGCATGAAGTTGGGACTAGAAACAGTCTTTTATAAGTCACAGGTTAGTTACTTTCTAAAAGTAATACGAATTTATCACTATCGAAGAGTGATAAAACTCCCTCTGACCTCCTAGGTTTGGTATGAAATAACTACTAAGCAAACATTGAGTAAACTTTTTCCAGGGTCATATGCTCAGTTTGTGGCTCTTGAAACATTTTCTCCCACTCTGTCTTTTAGAAACAATTGTATTTTTCTAGGAAGACAATATCACGAGCCACAAACGCTTTGTTCTCGTGATCAACGTAGGATTATTGAGCACTTGTTTCATTCGGATAACTTACAAATTAGTTATGCTACCCATCCATATCGTATATGGAATATAATCAGACTATTTTAAATGCATGTGCTTTGATATAGTGGGAAAAGAAATAGCAGACAAAATAATAAAATTCCAAGGTTAGTCAAGTGGCTGAGAGTGACTTGACAAAGACAAAACCATATCGTATAAGGTTCCGTTTCTCTATTCAACAATACCTTATCTCATAATGCGTGTTAGAGAAGTTAACTCATGAAACTATTTCACAATACTTTTGGTGAAAATCAAAGCCAATACTTAGATATTTCGTGTTACGATCGATTTGGTCGTAAGTCTTTGATCTAATACTCTTGGTGGTTAACTACTTCACATTGAAGCTCTTTGAACTTTTCAAATATTTCTCATAGAACCTCATTAAGTAAAATCAAACACAATATCTACTTAAATCGTCGGTAAATAAAGTGAAGTAGTCATAACCATCTCTGGTTGTGATTGTTATTGGACCACACATATTCTTATGTAATAGGGCCAATAACTCACTAGTTCGATATCCTTTTCAATAAAAAGGGCACGAATCATGTTGCCTTGAATACAAGATTTGCACACCCCATTAAATTCAAAATAAAATGGTATAGTAATACTCGTCAATACTAGTCTCTTAATTTGTTATACAATCCAGAATTAAGATTAGATCTGGGTCACCAATTTTGAGCCTTTTACTATCTCTATGACAAGTAATTTCTAGTTTAGGTCAAGAATATAATTACCTTTGATTGGTATGGCATAACCATTGACCAAGTATATGCATAAAATGGAGACAACTGTTGTTTTAATCACAAAAGTGAAACACTCTGTGTCTTACACAAAAGTTAATATTCTTATTTAGAGGTCGTATACATAATAACTTTTATCAATAGTATACCTCTAAATCCAAAACTAGATTGAGCACATTATAACTTTTATACGTCTCTGTAGAAATAAAAAGAGCAATAATTCTATTTCCCTTGTAGGTCGATATTTAATCATGGCTAGTCGTCGCACGAACCATTATTATATGCATCAAATACATTGATGAAAACCATAATAGGTATCTAATACCCAAAAATTGCATTTAGCAAAATAAATGTCGATCATATAAATATTATGGGGGAAAGTACTTTTAGGTGTAGTACACCCAATTTCTTATTCTCCAAAAACTTGGGGCTTATTCTTTTCTAGTGTCCTACACTGTAATAATAGAATCATCAAAGGTTGGATTCGACACCTTGCTTGGGTTTGACATTGGTTATCCAAAATAACTTTGCCTTTTTCCCTCGCCTTGTGTCAACCTACTCTTCAACCTCGTCCTATTCTTAACAATTAAGAATAAAACATCCATCTTAGAGTTCCCACTCACTTTCATGAATCTCTATTTAGACAAGTAGATTAGAATTTATCATGAAGACTATTCATGGTTTTACCTTCAAAAAGGATAAACCTTTCATGAAGTGACTACGGTATTTGGTTTTACCTTCAAAAAGGATAAATCGAGTAACCTAGTTGTCCCAACCGATTTGGTCTTCTTTTTTAGGTAAGCCTCGATAAGGAAGATTATGACGATATACCAAAAATACAAATATGTTCCTTGGAGCAAAAAGATTGATGCACCATTGTAATAAGAAGATGTCATTTAAAAATTCAAAACGATTTTGACTAAGTGTTACTTATTCGTATACTCTTCATAAGAGACATCTGCAATGGTGAATATGAGGATTAAAAGAAAATTTTAATTTTGTCTTTAGCTATGGTGATTTAAACGGAGATATAAATCGCAATAAAAAATGCTACCGTATAAAGTTATGGAAATTCCTTTCCATGATTGAACGGATTTACAAGTTTGTAAAAGGATAAAATATTTGTCATTGCGCGAATAATATAAATATCAACGGAAAATTAACATTAATTGCTTATATATAATTCACTTGTAAAATAATTTTTAACAAGTCACTCATATAATGACCCCTCACAAAACTATATAAGTGATTTCTAGACCCGCATTTTAGATAAAATTGAACATGTTATGCCACTTTTATGTAATAAACGGTAAGTCAACATTTTAACTAATTCTACCCTTATAACTCTCGGTCGACAGATATCTACCAAATTAATCTCCTAGTCCTGGGATAACGCTTATCCCGTTGAGTCTAACCCAATTTAGGCGTGTGATCGCATCACCCTACCTCCCCGAGGTAAAAAGGGTCCACGTTGTGGGTGCCCTAATGAACACGAGGTTCATAGGTGCTTCAATTGTTAAGGCTAAATCTCAATTTCTTTTAAGTTATGTGAGAAGTCTTGTCAATTTAGTTATTAATTCCCTATAAGTGAACTAAGTCGGTGAATTTTGAATAACGTTGAATTGACAATCGAGAAATAAAAAGCATGTTGGCGATTTTGGCATGAGCGGAAAATATAAAACAAGCAATTAACAAATAATAAGTCCTAGTATGTCCACCTAGCTAATCTCATTAACTAGACGATTATGCAATCGGAAACCAACTCCTTGGTCGTTTGCCTCTTCATGGAACACGCTTAAAAAAGACACAGTCTTTGAAACACCGTCTTCGGGAATCTCCGTCTTCATAATAATTAATTACAAAAAGATACAAATGAAGTTCCTATTATACATTAGATCTAGAAAATTAAATTAAATTATTACAAACCGGCGATACGAGATCGCAATTAAAATTACAACCGAATCGGTATTCCCTTACATTACGGGCAATACCGGTTAAAATAATCTAGGCCATACTAGATACAACTTGCATTAAAAATTAAATAAATGACATTCATTCATTCAACAATAACAACATAAATTAAATGATGTAAAAATCATGCCAAAATCACCCTTAACACTTATCATGCTCATTCTAGTTCGGTTTTATGGATTTTATCGATTTTTTACCATTAAAAATCGATAATCAACACTTAAATCATAATTAAGCTCAAACTAATTATCTAAACTGATTTAGAACTCAACACTAGTCCCCACTAATTTTGTTTGTATTTAATTAGTTTGAATTGATAGTATTTTCTAAATATAAAACTTTAATCACAACATTTATGATATAAACCCAAAATAAAATATAGACATCATAAAACTTTGAAACCAAAAAAATTTTTACATTCTAGAATATTTACATGAACATCAAAAACAAAAAATATTTGTCCAAAATTTCGAATTAATTTTATGAACAAATAACTTTGAATTTATCAGTTTTATTAAATAATAACCAATAAATATAGTAAAATAGTGAAACAAACTACCAAGTTTCACCAGGATAATATAAATCAGATTATAAAATGTACCAAAAATTTTCAATACCATAAAAGGACGTTTCAGTTTTATGAACATAATAATCTCACTTTATCGACTTTTATCTCATAAAAATAAATAACCATGCAAAACTTAATTAAAAGTCACGAAATTTTACATAAAATATGTTAAACATGCATGTGAGATCATATAAAAGTTTCATGACCAGAATCAACATGCAACTACTTTTAGTTAACTTTTAACATAAAAATGCATATTAACTTGATTTAAAGGTCATTAATAAAAATAAATAGCAAATCAATCCCTAAAATCATTAAATTTGACCACAAAATTTTTTAGGTCAGTAGTTATGAATTCAAAACATTTCGAGCAAACCATTTTTAATACAAATTTTCGATTTTACTCAAGTTATCGTATAACTCGATTTTAATGCTTAAAATCAACATGCATGTAACAATTGAGCTCTGATACCACATGAGAGTCCTAGACCTCTAATTAGACTTCTCTAATTAGTTCATTAAATTACATTAAATTAATCATTTAGAATTTAGTTATCATGCATGAAAATATAAAAGCATAACTATAAAGATAAGATGAAATTTCCTTAGAATGAGAAATATTCGGTTAAATATGGGCACAATAAGAACTCCTTATTATTTTTCTTGAAATTAGATTTAGTGGATGATCCTCCATAAACAAACCTCCAAAGTAGAATGCCTAATTCTTGTTGCACCCAAGATGGTACCTAAAATACTCTAAACTTATTCTTAACTAGATGATAAGTAAAGACATAATACTACTAGTATTAGTGTATTACTACTCTAGTAATACTTAGATAATATTAGCGTCTTGAGAGTTTAGAGAGAGGATGATATTTTAGAGACATGTAAGAATAAAATACAAAATAAAGTTGTAGAAAAATGAACAACAATTGTCCTTTTTGAAGGCTCTTTGGTCGGCACTCCCAAGCCACATGTGGCCTCTTATTTTGATAATTTATTCTCATGCAAATATGTGGAGTGTAAGTAATGTGAGAATGATTAAAGCATGAAGGTTATGTCACAATCAAATGGAGTATTGTGTAAAAAACGAAAAGAACAATAATCATTATCTTCTTCACATACCATGACCGGCCATCATATGTCCATTATGGACCATTTTGATTTTTGATTTTTGATTTTTGATTTTTGATATTGATCCCACAAATACTTATTAATCATATGCTTAATTATCTTGTATAATTAAGTGTTAATTTGATCATATAACAATTATATGACACAAATTAATAAACAATATGTACTTAACTTTTAAGTGATATATTACCATTATATAACTATATAATGGATCACACAATGCTTAGTTAATTTATTTTACAACTCCTTGTAAATATAATTAACTAATTACCACTACCTCAATATATATATAAAACTTCAACTAATTTAGTAAAATAACGATTAATTACTAAACTAGATATCATTTAATCATATAAAAATAAGATATAAATTTATTATTCAATTATCGTATAATTGAATAATAATATTTAATTGATTTTGTGTTCCAAACTCAATTTTTAACAATTAGCTCTCATAACTAAACGTACATATCAAATATATGTAAGGGACAAATTAGACTGTATCATATACAAATAATTAGTATTCTATTTGGGTCTCATCCTATAGGTATGACCGAAAGGCAGCAGTTGATCACCGCCGTCATACGACAATAACATCTAACTCTAGTCAGCCGAGCGTTATCGATTTACGTTAATCAACTGACGTGGAGTATCAAAATATACTAATCATACCACTTATATTTTAAATAAGTTTCATTATATATATGCACTACTGTGGAGGACACTTACTCCAACAGTGTTGTTTTGAGACAAAGTAATCATTTTAACTATTACATGTAAATGTTGTTTATCGATGGTTGATTGATGTGTACTACCTCGGGTAACCGAGATGATAGCATCCCAATTTACCAAGGAAGGTTTTGTAAAACTCTTTGGTAGTGAGGGTGTTACACGTACGACCCGACTCGGGGTGGAGTGGCATCCCTGGAGGCGAGCCCTGACTGAACTTAGTTGCATGTGCCCTTTGGATAAGGCTTCTGGACCCTGGGAGATCTTCCAGGCTTTGTGTGTGTTTGGGCCTACAGGACGACCTACAAAACCTAGTTTTTTGCTTGTTGGGCTTAATGTTTTGCGCCTAATCATCGTGCTCCATAAGTACTAATTAAATCTTTTAATCATAGATTATTAAATGACTCATACCCAAAAATGACATGACTCAACCTAACCCGAACCTAAACGAAATACGTCACATACTTGAAATGACTCGACCCAAATCCAACCAATTGACCCACTTATACCCTCTAGATATTACTTCACTCTTTGTTAAAATCTAAATATATCATACACCTTAAATACATTGTAGTGCTATTTACGTTAATATATTAAATTACACAAGAATAGACAATGTAAAAGTTTAGTATTCGTATCATACTTATACGACAAAACAAACAAAATTTTGTTTTATTATATTTTCTCTTATGCATGGCAAGAAGTCCTACAAAAAAGATCCTTGAATTATGTCAATAAAACATAAGTTGGGTCTTTGATTTTAATTTGAATAAAAAGAGTATCACCATTGAATTTTAATTTCATGTATGTCAATTTATCAATAAATAGATCTATGACATAAATAGTGTTCTATACATTATTTGAATTAACATTCTTTAGAAGAAAATTGAAATCGATCTTATTTCCAATTTAATTTCCAATTACCAAAAACATTTCAGACCTGATTATGGACCTAAATTATATTCCTAACACACCACTAAATTGAACTAACTCAATTAAATAGTTCAAAAGTTTTAATTAAAAAAAAGAAAAAAGTAAATACTTTTCCTTTCGAAAGCATTTTTAAAATAATGTTCAAAAAATATGTATTTGTCGTTTTGGGACGGATTTAAAACTATTTATCAAAATGGTGTCCACGTAGACTCGGATTTCTCAAACCAAAAACACACCATTTGATATGGTTTTTTTTTAAAAAAAAAAACATTATACTGTTTAGACACGTCATTCCCAATGGCGTGTCTTCTTTACGAATTGGTGATCATTGTCGAACTGTGGTACACTAGGAACCACGGAGGAGCGCACTTGGATGGACAAGCGTAGAAATACGCATTGGTGGAGGAACCACCAATTTTTATGGAAATTTGGAACCGTTCGAATACTATATGCCATGTCAAGACATAAAGTAATTACATGAACACTAAGAACTCGTTACCCTTAGCATTCTATGTCTAGAATGACTCTTGTGGATGCAAATGAACACGGATCTTAACAGAGATCTGAAGTAAAGGGTAAGGGTACTTATTAGAAAGCTCTCTAATCGAACACCAATTCCCGCCCGCCTCGATAGTAGGCTCTACTAATGATTAAGGAAATAGTACGTACCTGATATGTTATCGATTATATGCATGTGATGCAACATCCAACGTTTTATACCTAGCATGTAAACTAGACTATGTCGGTGAACACGTGATTAACACTCGATTATGTCGAATTGGGAATTAGATTTATTTACACACGAGGGACAAAGAAAATCATACAATTACAATGACTAAATGAGATTACAATGGATTACATGATCTACGTCAGAAATATATTCAAAACAGAAATTTGAAGAAAAGGAAAAGGTTTGAAAAACTAAAGATAGATTAGGAGCAATAATATAACTAATAGTTAATTAATTACGTAACTAAAGCTACGTCAAAGCGAAAACAGAATATCAGGGACAAAAGTCAACCCAGAACAGGCGCAACGCTCTATGCGTCTGTTCATGGGTTGAACTCGGACTGTGAAGTCAGAATCGCGAGCAGTTAATGTTGTTTGCTGTATTTACGATGGATTATTGACCTATGACTCGAGTGAAAGTGATTTAATATATTAATTACTACAATTTATATCAACAATGAATTAAGAGACTTGATATGAACAAATATAATCTCTAAAACCCAAATTTGATTTGAAGACGAAAACCAGCTAATATAGAATTATTAGGGATCTAAGTCAAGAACAAAATGATTTATAAAAGATTAATATCATTTATGTACAAAGAACAGAGAAAATAAGAAAAGGAAAATAGAGACGTAGAAACCAGAGGAAGAAGCAGAAGAGCAGAAGCAGGCAGCCTCTAGAAGAGGCACAACAAGTGCTGCAACTCTTCGAAGAGGCACAGATGCTTCTGTGTTTCTTCTCGACGTCAAGATCACTGCTAAAAAGGTTTTATAAAAAGGTTTTGATTAAAATCGGCTTTGAATATGTTTCTAACGTGCATATTACATTAATTAATCGAAAATAAATAAATAAAATAAAATAAAAGACGAGATTTACATCCTCAGACTTACATGTTGACGAAACGAGATAAACAAAGTTGATGTTTAGTGATAGCTCGACTCGAATGTATGCGAAAAGTGCCCTTGTTAAAGGACTAAAGAATCGATTGAATTAATTGATTGATTGATTGTGTAATGGTCAAATTGGTCGGTCAATGCAAACATGACAGGTACCCAGAAGGATCTGAGCTTACGTGGTCGATTGATCAAGCACGTAGATGTCTAATAGCTTAGAGTAAGGTCTAGAATGCAAATAGAGTTCAAGAACAACTCAAACTTTGGAAAGATCAGATTGAGGAAGGGGCGTAACAGGTGTTGCGATCCTTCGAAGAGGCGCAGCACCTGCTGCGTCATTTCCCCAGAGGTTTCCTTCTGCGGAAGGAAGATTCCCACGTTTTTATTACGGAATTGTGGTTGATCTATATTTCCCTTTTGAAACGATACGAGATATATTTTATCTAAAAAGATAGAATTTGAAATATTAATAAAATATTCAGAATATTTTAAAGCGTTCCGACTCGGCATTTTAAAACGGTTTCTAGAAAATGAAGCGGTTTTTGACCGGACTCCAAATGAACTCTAATGACTGTCAAAATGACCATACTGGTGCGTAGATGACGACCAAGGGGTAGAAAAAAGTATTTGAGCTATCACTTGAAGATAAATTAACGAATTGTCATAAATCGTTTCGTGTATCGAACATACCGCCCAATCATCCTTAGGTGGTTGTCGGAAGGTGTAGAACTGAGGTATCTACAGAGCCCCCACTTTGAGTGAGGCTTGGATAAGGCAAAAGTCAAAGTATAGCCACAAGGTCAATCGGAGATTACAACCTGGCGACTATGGCGCATAAGGCGGCTCAAGGCGTCTGAACCAAGGACCTGTCGTCGGGAACATTTTAAAGTATGTCGACTTGTGCATAGACTACTTATAAAAGCAATCGAGGAGGCCGGGTCGTTTAATGTACATAAACTACCTTTAAAAGCTCGCCAGCCATAAGAAGGAGTTATACCTGAGGCATTTTCTTATTTCAACTGAAGTGCGATGTGACGCTCGCCAGCCGTCGAGTGGGGTGCGTCGTGAGGCTCGCCAATATTTTGAATGGAGTGCTTAATGAGGCTCGCAAGCCGTTTGAATGGGGTGCGTTATGAGGCTCGCCTGTCGTCGTATGTGAGAATCTGCTTGTCTCTGTCCTCATGCGAACTCTCAATTGGGGAAACATATATATTGAAAGAAATCTGCAAAATATTGCTACACTGGATACACGGAAGACTCTATCAGGATTGAATCATTCCGAGGAATCTGCTCAGTTATGGCGAGCTAAATTCAAATAATAAAATATGGGCCCACGAATTGAATGTTCGGAAAGTGGGTTCCTGCTGACGTGACAACATCATGTGACGGTTTTGAAGCCTATCAAGGCACAGGGCTACGAAATACTCTATCAGGATTGAATCATTCCGAGGGAATCTTCTCGGTTGTGGCGAGCAACATCCTCATGATAAAAGACGGGCCCACATATTGTATGTTCGAAAGGTGGGTCCCTGCATTGCTTTTTTCTTGTAGGTTTTTGAATTGGTTTGAATAGTGACGAACGATCGTCAGTTAAAGAGCCATTTGATCTTTGCAGGAGATCCAAGTGGCAGGCGTCAAGCTCCTAGCTTACCTCGAGGTGATTCATATTTTTTTTAATTGGTTTGAAAAGTGACAAACGATCGTCAACTAAAAAGTCATTTTATCTGTGTAGAAGATTGAGGTGGTAGACGTCAATCCCCTAGCTTACCTCGAGGTGTTTCATTTTTTTTTTGAATTGAATTAATTTGACGAACGATCGTCAATTAAAGAGTCATTTGATTTGTATAGGAGATCAAGGTGGCAGGCTTCAATCCCCCAGCTTAACCCGAGGTGTTTGAATTGAATCATTATTTTTATTGCATAGAAAAGCATTTTATTTGACCCTTATTTTGTATATGAATATAGGTGGCACCGTCTCAGCACATAGTGTTATGGAGGGTGGACAACCGGCCACGGCCATCGAGGCGTTCTTAGGTGGCCGGGATCGACATGTATGAACCTCTCATCCCCATTCCATCTTATTGTATCTTTTTGTATTTTTGAAATGAGATGACTGAAATGAGGCATTTCTTTGCAAAGAGGCTCGGAGCGAGAGTTCGCGGACTCCCGGGAGGAGACGACTCGTTTATTGAGGGAGCTGGAGGCCAAGGACGCTGAGATCGCCGCTCTTGAGGCAACTGTAGCCATGCTGGGTACCGATGAGGATTAGTTGTCCTTCGTTTTGCCGTTGACTTGTACATTTTTTATTTTGATTTTGTTTCGGGCGTAAGCCCGCAGGTTGATGTATATGCCACCTTTTGATTGTATTTGATGGCCTGAGTGCCTGTGCAGTTGGGTGTTCTTCTTGTTCATGCAGGTTAGTCTAAAAATCAAGTTTTGGTAGACGACGGTTTCTGCCGTCATGCCGCCGAAAATCACATAGCACTCACAAAATTTACAGGTAGCATGTTGGTGGCCTAAACTGGCGCAAAATAATGAATTTTAAAGCAAATGTATAAGTGCTTGAAATGACCAGACATGTGTAAGTGTTTGAAATGACCACACATCTGTAAATGTTTGAAATGATGAAAGAAAGGTGAATTGATTTCTCTTAAGAAAATGAATAAGCGTGCTCATTTGGCGGCTATGTCGTCTTCCGTCTTGAAAAGAGAACCCGGCAAGGATTAGGAAATCCTACATGGAGTTAGTTATGAAACTGACGAGATTTTCCTTTATTATTCTTATCAAATTTCAAATGCAAATGCAGATGTCCTTCTAGTTACATTTAAAATAATGACATGTTGAATCCTGTGAAGGATTGCCTACGTATTCATAAGAAAAATGAAATCAAACCATGTGCGTAGTTCGAAAAAATGTAAAAGAATAATCGTTCCAAACAAGAGCTTGTAATGAACTAAGAAGTTCAGTTTATTTGATGACATAAGGATGTTAAAATGTCAAAATGCAAGAGCATAGCGACATTGATTTTGACTGGCCAGGGGCCGGTTTTATTTCGTGTCGCATGAGCGGCACGTGGATTACGCGAGGCGCCTTTTTTTTCTTTTTTCCTGAGAATTTGAATGATTTTTACCCTCTTTACATTAACAAGCTCGGCGATTTACGCAAAACTAATACTATAGAAACAAAATACTTTTATGACCGTATAAGCTTAGTGTACATTATCCATCGAATTTTTAGATGCTAAAAAAGGGTGAAGAAATGGAATGGAGTGGAAGGTTCTAATGGTGATAGAAGACACTGAAGATCTGTGTATCTGTTTTGTTTGTAGTTTTTGATTGGAGAGAGATTTTTTTTATCTTTGACGTTTTGAATTTGTATTGATTGACTTGATTCTTTTTCTTGTCTTGTCTCGTGAAGTTTAGAAAACATTTGAGACTTTTTTATTTGAAGTCGTTGGACTGTTTTTGATTTGAATTCGTTGGACAGTTTTTGATTTTAAGTCGTTGGGCTGTTTTTGATTTGAAGTCGTTGGAGTATTGTTTTTATATATAGTTTTAGGCACGATTGCACTAAAAATTTGGTTTGACCCTCGGGTGAGCTAGTTTTCTAGCACCCATGGTAAGGGTATTAGATTGTTTGGCATAGTATGAAATTTGTCTTTATCTGGCAGTCATATGAAATTTAGGAATTGACGAATCGGGTAGAAAAATGGAGTCTCGAAACCTAGAGATCACCTAGACACACGGCGATTAAGGAATTTTCACACCACAAGATATGGAAAAGGTGGTAAATGCACGCCCTTGTTAAAGATTATTCTAAGAGGTCGAGTGATCTACACTAAAGAGATACGACCTAAAGAAATTTGAGTCTATTCTATTAGTTAAGGGTAAAAAGTATAATAAGTGACTAATAAAAAGTACATCTGCTCTTTTTTTCTTTTCTGGTTTTGGCAACTCAAAGAGAATTAAGATGGTCCTATTTATTAAAAAATGCTAATATAGTGAAAACAAATAGCCCCTTTCAGATGTCGTCCTCAATTCTTGTTCCTAGCACAGTTAAGTCTTTGAAAAACTTTATGTTTTGGTATCTCAGGTGGTTTGCATAAACGGGTCTCAAATTATCTACGAATTGTTCCATAAGAGTAGCTTCATCTGGACGTTCAACAAGTTTTGTGCTAATCTCCCTCCACCAACTTAGGAAGTCGGTGAAACCGTCTTTCTCATTTTGGGTAAGAATCTATAGAGTACGCATATTGACTTGAATCTCAGCATTGTTTGCGTATTGCTTGGCGAACTCAATTGCGGCTTCATCCCAGGTTGCAATTTTCTCATGTTCTAGAGAATATAACCACTGCATATGAATGGTGTCGAGCGATGAAGGAAAGATCCTTAGGAACATCTCGGCTTTGATGCCTTTGATAGACATGTAATCTTTGAAAGCAAGAATGTGATTCAAAGGGTTCTCATGCCCCTTGAACTTTGGGATGTCAGTCATGTTGAAGTTGGTTGGAAATTGAGTACTTACAGCTTCATATTTGCGATTAATCTCCATGTATATGTTATCTCCCTTGAGGTACATGAGTTTCTCCTTGAGGTATTGGAGTCGCTTTTCATTTTCAGTAAGAACTGGTGGTTGATTGACTTCTGGTTGTCCCACAAAGGGTGGAATGTTATCATGCACACTAGCATCGTATCAGGAATCTCTACAGGAGGAAGCCTAGTTTCTATGGCAACAATTCGGCCTTCAATGGCATTGAGGCGAGCATAAGCTTGGTCCTGACTTGTTTGGAGACAGGTGAGTTCAGATAGGACTAGATCATTACCATTCGGGTTTGGATCGGCTATATGAACACTTGCTTGACTAGTTCTCGGCAACTTGGAAACTGAGGTAAGAGACCGAAGACGGATCAAAACACGATCGACCATTCTAGCACACTTACTTAAAAGAACTCAACTTGTAAACTGGGATTGTGCCACTGTGTTTAAGTGAGTTTTGAAAATGACTAGTTTTCAAATGTTTCGACTTATTTTGCGCTACTTTAGGGCTTAGGCCACCTTAGAAAATGTTTGAGAGTTTAGAAGATAATTTGTATTTTGAAAAACTTTCGTCATGGTTTTATTTACAAAATAGTGATCACGTAGAGGTTATTATACACATTTATACAGGTATTATAACGGTATGCTCAGTGCTTTTAAAAATGGTTTTGGCTTTAAAGGGTGGGTTGCCATACCAAGCAATGAAACCCGGATCTGTTGAGAGGTTCCGCGCCAAACATGAGTAAGGTCGGTGACTATTCCAATTCCTCGAGTAGTGAAAGCTCTTAATACTAACATGAGTATGTATCGTGGTATGGTTGACGTCAATCAGTATCCATCGTTAGGCCCAGATAAGAATTTGACCTGTCCAGACGGGAAGATTGGTCGAAATGGATTGGGTTGGGCCTAGGAAGGCCGAATAAAACGACATGAGAAGGTCGAGTAATGAAAACTGACAAGTGTCTTGTACAAACTATTCCCTAACCTTGTTTAAGTTTCACCCTGGGTAACACGTAAGTGAATATTCCCCAGCGGAGTCGCCAAACTGTGATACACGGATTGGTGATCCTTGCCAAATTGTAGTACACGGAGAACCACAGAGAGCGCACTTGGATGGACAAGCGTAGAAATACGCATTTGTGGAGTCGCCACCAATTTTTATGGAAAATTGGAACCGTTCGAATACTATATGCCATGTCAAGACATAAAGTAATGACATGAACACTAAGAACTCGTTACACTTAGCATTCTATGTCTAGAATGACTCTCGTGGATGCCAATGAACACGGATGTTCACATAGATCTGGAGTAAGGGGTGAGGGTGTAACACCCGGAAATGTACCCTATTTTTCTAGTAGAAATATTTTACGGATACTTTTCAGCAATTTTAAGTTTTAAATTATCTTTTTAAGTTCCGAGTCGAATTTTTAATTTCCGAGTTCGTATTTGGAATTTCTGCGAGATTTCATGAAAATGTCGTCTTCAGTCTAGTTTGACTTTTCTTGACTTTGGTAATCGCCTTTGACTTTTTCTCTACACATCTCACACAACTCCCTTCCTTAACCTAAAATCTCATTAAACACAAATCAAACACACAACCTCCTTCCTTCTCCCTTAAGAAATCTCATCTTTTCCCTCTTTGGATTTTGATCTTAGAATTGGCGTAGTTTCTTCGTTACTCGATAGAATTTACGTAAGTTTATCTTATTCTTCCTCCCGTACCTTCCTCTATCCGTATTGATATTAAAATCATCGTCTTTCTCGCTTTTTAAATTATCCGTCTTTCTCAAAGTGAATGATATTCATCTTTTATTATCTAATTGTATGTAGGTGGAGACTAGGAATGTTTAGAAACTGTTTAAAGACGCGAAAAGGTAACGGTGAAGGGTTACTCGGTATCATTTACGTGTTTTATGTGATTTCTAGGATAGAAACCGTATGTAGATTATGGTTAGTAAGCTTATGACTTGTATTGTTGTTGATGGATGTTGTTAGTTGTTAATTGATATGAGAATTGATGATTTATAATGATAAATGAGGTTTTTGTTGTTGATAACATGTTGATTTTTGTTCGTCCTTGAGTCCCGTGTAGGACGCAGGCTGCGTTGGGGGACGCAGGCTGCGTCGTAGGACGCAGGCTGCGTCGGGGTGACGCAGGCTGCGTCATCCTCGGCCAACAGAACTTTTCCTGCACTGACCCCTTTTCGTAGAATGATCATATCTCCTTCGTTACTTGCTTGTTTTGGGCGTGTGATATCTCGTTGGAACCGTAAGAGGTTAAGCTATCACCTCGACTTGGAATTTCTGCATTACCATGTCTAGAACTCTAGTTATGACCGTTTGAAGTGGACCCTTGTTTTCGTTGGTTTCCAAACAACATTGTTTTGGAGAGGTGATCTATGTTTTTATTCTTTATGCTTCATAAACTTGTTCTATTGCTTATGTATCATGTATTGACTCATGTTTATCATATTCGAACTTATATGATTCCCTATTCTCATGTTTTGTGACGGTTTTTGCTATGTCCCACTTTGAGTCGGTTTTTACAAATGATACGGTTTGAGCACTATTTTGTCTTGTGCTTTGTATTCTCAT
>JAIUZE010016774.1:0-36333 GCA_022085475.1 Heliosperma pusillum
AAGCTCGAAGTCGATTTTATGACGGTTGTAAGAAACCTTTTCACCCGGGAGTAGGATGCTATGATAGGCCCCTCTTTTGCTTTTTCTGCAAGAAGCCTGGACACCTCATTCGTGAGTGTCCCGATCGTCAGACTTCCGCAACCGGTGCCAAAACTAAAGGATCCAGCTATGTACTCCGTCGAGCCGAAGTTGATGCCCCCCCGGAGATCGTGTCTGGTAGTTCACTTCCTTAATTTTAGCCTCGTTTTTCCTTCTTCACCTTCGTCTTTTAATTCCATCTTATCGTAGTCTTTAATGATGCTTCCTAATGTTCTTTGTATCATGTTCATTTATCCCTACTCTCTTGAGCGGTAGTTTTCTCTTTAGCTAACGTAAGGATTAGTAGGTGTGTTTTGAAGAAGATTCAAATATGGTACCTACACGTCCTATTGAGCTAGTTTCATGTTTAGATGATATAAGGAATGAAGGATAAGCTTAGGATGAAACTCTCCTAGTGGTTTTAGACTATGAAAACTTGATGTTGCAATATCATTTTGAGGATCGAAATAAGCATAAGGATAGTTGGTTGTTGTGGTTAAGAATTTTAGTGATTTCTTTAAATGTTACTTGGGAAATTGTTGTCTTTAAATGTTGGACCCTAACGGGAATAATTACTTTGTGGAATTTGGATTGGATGACCAAACTTGAGGAATATTGTCATAAGCGAAAACCGATGTATTAAGATTTTGAAGGAGCTAAATAAATTGATTTACGGTCGCATTACCCTACGATTGGCAAAAGTTAAGTGAAATGAGATAGTGTGACTAATCTCTTTTGAGGTTTTGTGATTTAACTTTTGAAGATGAGAAGGTTCATTGTTATTAATTTAGGGTAATGAGTTTTGGAATAAATTGGATCAAAGGATTTCATGGTAAGTCTCTTTTACCTTGTGGTTGTTAGCGGTCTTGTTTCCCTAGATATAAATATTTTGTGGTGGTTTCTAATAAGAGTTTTGATGAAGCTAAGAAGATTAGAGTACGTAATGAATCTTTCATGTGAGTTGTTAGTTGTGGAGTCTACCGTGCCGATGGACCTTAATAGATTCTAATTGGATTTGAATAATTGGGATTTGTTACTCGAAGTTTCATGATTATGAAATATTTGTTGTAGGAATCTGATGATTGAAGATGTTGAGGATAAATTGCACTCTCTTGAGGACTAGTTTACTCGTGGAGTTAGTGATGTCGAGTGGCGATCGACGTTTGAATTGTCATAGATGGAAGATAGTATTGTGGTTCATTCCTCTCTTTTCCCTCAAATTGATCCTTACTCAATCCGCTACTCTTAAATCTTTCCCCCTTTTTGGTCCATTTTGCTCATTGGACGTACCTCTTAGTATCGCGATTTGTGATTTTGATGTTCGAGTCGCTCTACGTTCGTGTAGTGTCTTCTTATTTTGATTTTATCTTTGAGAAAACCTTCAAATCTCCATATCGTATATCTAATTTAACGTTTCAAAGAAATCTAAAGATGGTTTTTGTACCTCCTTTTTGGAGAAAATAGATTTCTTTCCCTTTTATATTTGGATTTTGTGTTTGGTTGGATGTTTGGACTTGTTATTAGAGACGTCTGGTGACTAGTCCTACACTTACTAACTCTTGTTATGATTTTTGATTTCACTATTTTGACACTGATTTGATTTTGATAGCTGGAGTTCTCGTTCGCGACGGGCACTCTTGTGATTCGTAAATAAAGTTTCGCACTTGTGAAAATTTCCTTAAACAGTTTTAGAGAAGAACATCATTTCATAAATGTTTTTCCCTTATAAAAGTCTTCATATTAATTTTGAAAACCGATTCTTGTCCTTGGTACTATTGTTTCCTACTCTCAAGTTTCGAGGACGAAACTTTTTAATAGGTGGGGTGATTGTAACACCCGGAAATGTACCCTATTTTTATAGTGAAAATATTTTACGGATACTTTTCAGCGAAATTAAGTTTTAATTTAGAATTTAATTTTCCGAGTCGAATTTAGAATTTCCGAGTTCGTATTTGGAATTTTCGCGAGTTTTCAAGTAAAACCCGTCTTAAGTCGCCTTTGACTTTTTATTGACTTTTTCCTCATACTCCCTCATACTCCCTCTTAACCTATTTCATTCCTCACACAACTCAACTTACTTCATCACTAAGAAACCCAAATCAAAACCTTGCCTCCATTTTCATCCAATCTTTGAATCGTCATATCTAATTCGTTTCTTGCTCAAATTCACGTAAGTTCGTCTTATTCTTCCCCTCTCAGCTTCCTCTATCCGTATTGGTAATAAAATTACCGTCTTTCTCGCTTTTCAAACTTTCCGTCTTTCTCAAGGTGAAGTAAATTCATCTTTTATTAACTATTTTGTAGGTGGTGATCTTCAAGATCCCGACAAAGACTATTTCCTAATAGAAGAGGACCTTGACGCGTAGTGAAGACGCAATAAGGTAACGGTGAAGGGTTACTCGATATCATTTACGTGTTTTCTATGCTAGGTATATATTGTTTGTTGAGAATTTATATGAGAATCTATGATTTATGTTGATAATCGATAATTGATAAATGTTGAAACTTAGTTGAAATGGTGATTTTCGTGTGATATGGGCCCCAGCCGGTCGACCGGAAGCCGGTTAGACCACCGGCTGGGGCAGTGGCTGTATATTATTGCATGTTACATGATTTTTGAATTATGAAGTTGGGCTCAGCCGGTCGACCGGCAGCCGGTCAGACCACCGGCTGAGACACCCCTCTTTTCCCTTTGTTTTTCTCATGACCCTTTGGTCCCAGCCGGGTAGCCGGCAGCCGGTCCACCTGACCGGCTGGCTCCTGCTGGATGTTGGTTGTATTTCTTGTTTACGATTTCATTTATAATAGTTCGCATGATTCGTTTATCGTATAATTTTACGTAGTGACTTATAATATTAATGTTTTGAATATATAACATTTCATTCGCTTGTATCACATGTTTTGTGACGGTTTTTGGTATGTTCCACTTTGAGTCGGTTTTTACAAATGATACGGTTTGAGCACTATTTTGTCTTGTGCTTTGTGCTCTCATTTCCTTGGCTACCTCCACGTTCGTAAGGCTAGAATGTCGGAACGGGGATGTATCCTACTGCTTAATTGCAAGTGTAGTGGGCATACGACGACGTTGTTGAGAGTTGAACGCATTGCGTTGATCGACCCGGCCGTCAAATGTTGTGTACTTGCGAGATGGTGTTAATTGCATGTAGCATACCGCTTGTTATGTGGCTTGAGCTCTTTTCCACCTCTTTCGTGAATTGTATCTACCGAATTTGGGGTACTCGGCGTCTATGATTGACCGAGTCTTGGATGCGAAACGTTTATCGCAAGTCAAACCGGAAAATGTGAATTCGGGATTCTGGCCAGATTTAGACTAGGACCGGGTATTTATATCGTCGTCCTACCGTAGGAAATTAGTCTACATATACAAAATGGATTGAATCGTGTATGCGTTCAGGGAATGTTTTTCTCCCGTGGATGCCTGTTAACCATACTTGCCATGTACACGGTGCTAGTGCGTTTCATTTACCGTGAGAGAGGTCGTCATTGTATGGTTATGTGTGGATGGGTGATTACATGATTGATTATTCATGGTTATTCCATGACTTGGCATGGTTTGTTTGTCGAGTCTCAATCTTATCAAACTTATACCGCTAACGGTGAGATGCTAGCCCTAGTGAGCGTATTCGGTTGCCTAAGAGTGTCTTGCCCGAGTCTTTGTATAACATGATGGATTTGGATTTTTATTCCATATGCTCTTATCATTATATATTGAATTGCCTATCTATCCTTATCGTATTTCACATGTATATCTATATATGCATGCTTCTACTTTGGTATTTCCTTTTATGTACGTTTAATGTGATATGGCTGGGAGAACCGGAGTTACTCCCCACTGACTGTGGCGTTCATGTTTTTCATGGATGAACAGCTTGCTTGCTTGGATGGCTTTTTGCTACGATATTTTGGGTTCGGGTGTGAGCTAGCGGGCGTAGTCCCTGGATGAAACTCCTCTAGACGATTTTAGCTTGTTTGCTAAACACTTTTACTTTGTTAGCATTTGGAGAGACTTCGTCTCTTGTTGTAGTTTATTTCGTACTTTGGTTTGTAATATTTGACACTCCTCGTATACTTCTTCTTGCATGTATAAAAGTTTTAAAAACTTCATATTTCTGCTATATAATTCACATGCTTGTATGTTTTATATTTCCGCATTCGCGAGGGTTGTCACAGATTGGTATCAAGAGTGGTTTTCCCAACTAGAGAGTAACTCAACTGAGAAACGAATCATAATTCGAGCATGGCCATGCATTTCAGTTACTACTCCTCGAGTGGCCCTGAGAAATAACAAAACCTGATAAAGGGTTGGATATTTTCCTCAACTCGAATCCTGCAGATGTAAGCAAGTATGAAATGACCCAGTAAAAATCTGCTTGGCCTCCTGTTACGGTCGACCGTGAGAAAGAAACCAAAGTCACCCAAAAACTGCCTTAATCTCAAGAGACAGTCGATAGTCAAAAGAATCGACTCTAGGAACACTATGGACGTCCAATCCACGACCTGGCACCGAATGTTGTTAAACATTTAGGACTCCATAACGTCGTCACGAATTACAATGTCCTACGAGGTATCCTTATAACTCGTATTTGTGATCGATCAGTCAACAGTTTGACTTATGGCTCGTTGAACCCACCATCAATCGACTCAACAATATAATAGCCAGAGTTATCAGCTCATGTAGGCGATTACGGACCAAAACACATATAATGTTATTCAGTTCACTTTGTGGTGTTCAATGTTGTCCATACAATCCACATGAAAAACAAAATATGAAAACAATACGATGAAGTTATTATTAGTATATGAAAAGGATGTATCTAATTCATACAAACAGCTAATACAACTCAGGAACACGTTTAATTCCCATGGAAGTAACGTGCCCTACATGCTTATCGTGTCTTAACGGTTTAGTGAGAGGATCTGCTATGTTATCATCCGTAACAATCTTGTCTATCACTATCTCCTTTTTCTCCACGTAATCTCTGATCATGTGAGCCTTCCGAAGTACATGTCTAGATTTGTTGCTAGACCTAGGCTCCTTAGCCTGGAAGATGGCACCACTATTATCACAATAGATGGTGATTGGGTCATTCGAACTAGGAACTATGGCAAGTCCTTGTAAGAATTGACGCATCCATATAGCTTCCTTCGCAGCCTCTTTAGCGGCATAGTACTCGGACTCAGTCGTAGAATCTGCTATAACACTCTGCTTGGAGCTTTTCCAGCTAACCGCAGCGCCATTAAGAGTAAATACGAATCCAGACTGAGATTTGGAGTCATCCCGATCCGTTTGGAAGCTAGCATCTGCGTAACCGGTTGCGCAAAGCTCAGTCTCTCCACCATAAGTCAATACCCAATCCTTAGTCCTCCGTAGGTACTTAAGGATATTTTTATTAGGAAGGCCATGGGAGTTTGATAAAAGCTCCATACACCAAGGAAGAAGCAACACCTATTCCTTCAAGCATGGGAGCAGGAAGGTGACATTAGCCCCTTTGCCACCACATCAGAAGAGCTATGGGAGTCCTAGTATGGCTGAAGATTTTAGTGGAGTCTTGTTTCTATCTGAATCAGCAATGGTCAAAGAATGTACTAAAGAGCAACCTATATTGATGCTGCTATCAAAGGAAGTTCAGGAAGGAGAGTCTAAGGTAATCCCTGCAGAAGTTAAGCCCCTCATTGATCAGTTCAAGGAAGTGTTCCCAGAGGAACTTCCTAATGGCTTACCCCCTTTAAGAGGAATTGAACACCAGATAGACCTTGTGCCAGGGTCTGTACTACCTAATAGACCAGCCTTTAGATGTGATCCTAAGGCTACACAAGAGCTGCAGAAGCAAGTTGGAGAGTTGATGAGTAAAGGGTTTGTAAGGGAGTCATTAAGCCCTTGTGTTGTGCCTGCATTGTTGGTTCCTAAGAAGGATGGGACTTGGAGGATGTGCATAGATAGCAGGGCTATCAATAACATCACAGTCAAGTACATGTTCCCTATACCTAGACTTGATGACATGTTGGATGAGCTGAGTTGTTCAAGATTCTTTTCTAAGATTGATTTGAGGCAAGGTTACCATCAATTGAGGATCAGGGAAGGAGATGAGTGGAAGACAGCCTTCAAAACAAAGCATGGCCTTTATGAGTGGCTTGTCATGCCCTTTGGCCTGTCAAATGCCCCAAGTACCTTCATGAGATTGATGACAGAAGTGCTTAGGCCTTGCCTAGGGAGATTTGTGGTGGTATACTTTGATGATATCCTCATCTACAGCAAGAGCAAGGATGATCATTTGAGGCATCTTGAGGCTGTGTTTGAGATACTTAAGGAGAGTAAACTCTTTGGGAAGCTTGAGAAATGCACCTTTATGACTGAGGAGGTCAAGTTTCTAGGATATGTGGTGTCTGGTAGAGTCATTTCAGTGGATCAAGACAAGATCAGTGCAGTTCAGTCTTGGCCTATTCCTAGGAATATCACAGAAGTAAGAGGATTCCATGGCCTAGCATCCTTCTACAGAAGATTCATTAAGAATTTCAGCACCTTTGCAGCACCCCTCACTGAATGCATGAAGAAGGGAGAGTTCACTTGGACTGAGAATGCTTTGCAGGCTTTCAAACACATGAATAAACTCTTGTGCAGTGCACCTATCCTCAGGCTGCCAGACTTTAACAGCCTATTTGAGGTTGAATGTGATACAAGTGGAGTAGGAATTGGAGCTGTCCTTATCCAAGTGAAGAAACATGTAGCTTACTTCAGTGAGAAGCTAAGTGGAGCTAAGCTGAGCTATTCTACATAAGGCAAAGAGTTATATGCTCTTGTCAGAGCTCTGAGGCATTGGAGTCATTACCTGAAGCCCAAGCCTTTTGTCTTACACTATGATCATGAGGCATTGAAGTACATAGGAGGACAGCATAAGCTCAGTCATAGGCATGCTAAGTGGGTGGAGTTCCTCCAGTCATTCAACTTTTCTAGCAAATACAAAGAGGACAAACAAAATGTGGTGGCTGATGCATTGTCTAGGAGGTACACTCTGCTATCAACCATGGAGCAAAGGGTTCTTGGCTTTGAGTTCATGAAGGACATGTATCAAGAAGATCCAGACTTTGCAGAAGATTGGTTAGCACAGAAGGAGGGTACAAAGACCATTGATTCACCCTACACTCTACAAAATGGGTTCATGTTCAAGGGAAACAAGCTCTGTGTTCCCAGAGGGTCTTATAGGAGTCTATTGATCAAGGAAGTGCATGGAAGTGGCCTTAGAGGACACTTTGGGGTTCAGAAAATTGTGGACATATTGCAGGATCAGTTCTACTGGCCTAAGATGATGGGAGAGGTCCAAATAGTGCTCAGAAGGTGTGGAGTTTGTCAAAAGGCCAAGAGTTCATTTCAAGCAGGACCTTACACCCCCCCCCTACATGTCCCATGTAGGCCTTGGGAAGATGTAAGCATGGATTTCATAGTAGCATTGCCTAGGACAACAAGAGGGAAAGATTCTATCATGGTGGTTGTGGATAGGTTCAGCAAGATGGCACATTTCATTGCTTGTAAGAAATCTGAGGATGTTGTGAGTGTAGCAGAGCTATACCTTGATGAGGTGGTGAGGTTACATGGAGTTCCAAGAACTATTGTATCTGACAGAGACACAAAGTTTATGAGTCATTTCTGGAGAACATTGTGGAAGCTACTTAACACTAGGTTGTTGTTTAGTACCTCCCATCATCCTCAAACAGATGGACAAACAGAGGTGACCAACAAGACCTTGGGAAGGATCTTGAGGTGTATAGTCAGCAGATCCCTCAAGGATTGGGACTTAAGGCTAGCTCAAGCAGAGTTCTCTTTCAATAGAGCTTCATCAACATCCACAGGCCACCCCCCCTTTGAAGTGGTCTATGGTACTAACCCCTTAATGCCTTTGAATTTGTCTAATCTGTGTAGGTCAGAGATCCACTATGATGCCAAGAAAAGGGTGGAACAAATGCTAAAACTCCATGAATCAGTCAGAAAACAAATTGAGAAGACCAATGATCTATACAAAAAGAATGCCAAGGTTCCTAAGATTAAGAAAGACTTTGCACCAGGAGACTTAGTATGGATCAACCTAAGGAAACAAAGGTTCCCTTCCAAGAGAAAGAATAAGCTAGAGCCAAGAGCATATGGTCCTTTTCAAGTCATAGAGAAGATAGGTCCTAATGCCTACAGAATTGATCTACCAGGAGAGTATGCAGTGCATGGAACATTCAATGTTGGAGATCTTAGTCCCTTCTATGAAGACTCTGAGGGGGAAGAAGACACAGGCTTGAGGTCAAGCCCTTTTCAACCTGGGGAGGCTGCAGCAGGAGCTCACCCAAGGGGCCTTGATGATCAAGCCACAAACAAGACAAGCCTGACCCCAAGATCCCCTCAGATGGAAGCTCGAGTCACAAGGTCCAAACAACAAGCCATGACAGGCCAAACTCAAGCCAGGCCAAGCCAAGACATTGAGGAAGATAGTCCAGGGCTCAGAAAGCCATGTCAAGCCCTAACTCAATCCACATTTCCCACACAAGACAGAAACAATGCCCTTCAGAACCAGGCAGACCCATCAGCAAACCCTGCACCAAGGAGGTACACCAGGGCATCTCAACCACCCCCACCATGGCCTACCATCAAGCCAACCCCCCAAGCTACAAGTTTGTCCAGGATAACCCCTCTTGAAGTCTAGTAAAAACACAAGTAACAAGCACCCCAAGCTAGAGTCCAGTAAACATTAAAACAGAGAAGGTACAAGTCAGATTGTGGCTTCCTTTTGCTTAAGTCAACTTGTCCTCGTCCAAGGCAGGTCTTATCTAAGTTCTAATAAGAGTAGATAGTCCCAAGGAGCAGCAACACATCCAGGCAAAGCAACAAGACAACAAGAACAACAGATTTCCATTTCAGGAAAACTCCAAAACTGCTTTATTTGCTTTTTGTTCAGTCTGTTCTTTGTGTCTTGTGTCTGTACTTTATAGTTGTTGAGGTCGTCCTTTTGTAAGGCTCTTAATTAGTGTCAGTTGTAGTAGTTTAGATCCTAAGCTGGCCCTTGGATGATCTATACATCAAATGGTTCACAAGATATCAGCCTCCCTATATAAGGAGGTCTTTGTATGTTGTTGAAAGGCAGACTTTTATGAATGAATTAACTTTGAGAAATACCTCAAATCTATCAAACTTGTGCTAAGAACTGTAGTTTGAACCAAGCCTAATACATCTTCAAGGTGTTTGATCAGTGTCTTGTCTTGTGAGTCAAGTTATATCTGTGTCTTGCTGTGGTTAACTTGCTTGCTGTTTGAGCCTAGTCTAGGGTGTTTGTGCTTTGCTGTAACACTTTAAACCTTTCTCAAAACTAGTCTTTGAGTCCCTTCTCTTGTGCCTTGTTGTAGGGGAGTTTCTCTAAGTCATATCCCTTGAACTTTTGTTAATATAAACCAATATCTCTAAAACAGCCTCCATTTCTACTTGAGTTGTTTTTAGTTTAAGTGAACCTAGTGTAGCATTCATCAAAACTTGTAAACCTTAGTAGTGTACACTCCTAATTGGTTATCAGAGCTTTGGTTGAGAGTCTTAGTGAGTTCATTTCCCTAACTACATTTAAAAACACAAAAATAGCCCAATGAGTGAAGAGAGACTGGCAAGAGTAGAAGCAAAGATGGAGGACCTGGCTGGGATTGTAACCACCCTAACCAGAGCCTTGGATTAGGAAATAGGCAACCAGTTGTTTGCTGGAGGAAGAGGCAGAGGACGTGGAAGAGGCCAAGGAGGAGGCAGAGGAAGGCCACCTGATGATGAAGAGTATCCAGACTCAGATGACTCAACAAGGAGCAGGGCTTCCATTCACAGGCACATAGACAAGCATCTTAAGGTAGACATCCCTGAGTTTTCTGGTAGTCTTAATTCTGATGATTTGTTAGAATGGTTAAGAGAAGTAGAAAGGATCTTTGAGTACAAAGGATATAATGATTCTAAGTCTTTTAAAGTAGCCATCCTTAAACTGAAAGGGTATGCTTCCCTTTGGTATGAAACCATGAAAGGGTTAAGCGCTAGGGAAGGGAAAGAACCCATGAAGTCTTGGACTAAACTAAAAAAGAAACTGCTATACAAGTTTGTTGCTAAGGATTACACCCAGGATCTGTTTATCAAATTGTCTAAGTTGAAACAAGGAGACAAACCTGTTGAATCTTATCTGAGAGAGTTTGAACAACTCACCTTGCAGTGTGATATAAATAAGAAACCTGAGCAAAGGATTGCTAGGTACTTAGAGGGTCTAGATAAGAACATTGCTAACAAGGTTAGGATGCAACCTCTGTGGTCATTTGATGATGTTGTCAACTTATCTCTGAGAATTGAAACGATAGGGAAGACTAAGCCTGTTACACCAAAACCTGTTAGGCCTTTTCAAACCAGACCTTATAGTGGGTTGAGAACCATGGATACCCCTAAGACAGCACCCCCACCTACCTTAGACAAGGGAAAGGGCATCATGGGTCAAAAGCCAAGCACTTCATTGACTGAGAATAGAATTAGGTGCTTCCAATGTCAAGGCTATGGACATTTCAGGAAGGATTGCCCTTCTAAGAAGATCTTAACTATAATGGAGGTTGAGGCTTGGGAGAAAGAAGGTCTAGTTGAATATGAAAGGGATGAGCCTGAGGTTGAAGAAGTAATGAGTGAGGAAGAAGAGTCTAGTCAGGAGGCAATAGTGGCACTCCCTGACACAGGCCACAGCTTGGTCCTATGGAGAATAATGCATTCACAACAGATACCTTTGGAGGAGGATCAAAGGTCCCTCATTTTCAGGAGCAGATGTACCATACAAGGGAGGGTTTGTAACCTTATTATAGATGGAGGTAGTTGTACCAATGTGGCCTATGTTACTATGGTTGATAAGCTGAAGTTGAGCACTCAAGAGCACCCTCACCCCTATAAATTGAGATGGCTGAGTAAGGGAGTAGAGGTTAAGGTGGATAAACAATGTATGGTCCCATTCTCCATTGGAAGTGTGTGCAAAGATGAAGTATTGTGTGATGTGGTTCCAATGGATGCCTGTCACTTGTTATTAGGAAGGCCATGGGAGTTTGATAAAAGCTCCATACACCAAGGAAGAAGCAACACCTATTCCTTCAAGCATGGGAGCAGGAAGGTGACATTAGCCCCCTTGCCACCACATCAGAAGAGCGATGGGAGTCCTAGTATGGCTGAAGATTTTAGTGGAGTCTTGTTTCTATCTGAATCAGCAATGGTCAAAGAATGTACTAAAGAGCAACCTATATTGATGCTGCTATCAAAGGAAGTTCAAGAAGGGGAGTCTAAGGTAATCCCTGCAGAAGTTAAGCCCCTCATTGATCAGTTCAAGGAAGTGTTCCCAGAGGAACTTCCTGATGGCTTACCCCCTTTAAGAGGAATTGAACACCAGATAGACCTTGTGCCAGGGTCTGTACTACCTAATAAACCAGCCTATAGATGTGATCCTAAGGCTACACAAGAGCTGCAGAAGCAAGTTGGAGAGTTGATGAGTAAAGGGTTTGTAAGGGAGTCATTAAGCCCTTGTGCTGTGCCTGCATTGTTGGTTCCTAAGAAGGATGGGACTTGGAGGATGTGCATAGATAGCAGGGCAATCAATAACATCACAGTCAAGTACAGGTTCCCTATACCTAGACTTGATGACATGTTGGATGAGCTGAGTGGTTCAAGATTCTTTTCTAAGATTGATTTGAGGCAAGGTTACTGCAATGAAACTATTCAGAAAGACAAGCTAAACAATGACAAATTGAACTAAGGTTAGACACTTTGCAATTGCTCTGTTTTTGTTTGAACTGGTTGCTAAAGAAAAGATAGAACCTTAACCAAAGCACAAAGCCAATGATTTAGGGTTGAACTTTGATCCCAGAACACAGCTAAGGGTCTTAGCTCACTTCCAAGCACAAAGCAAAGGAAGTTGTCTCAAGCACACAGCCAAGAGATGTTAACAGAAACAAGGTTTCAGTTTTATGTTTTACTTCAAATCTGCCTTTCATTCATTAGGAAATGGCCTTATATAGGCAAGGAGATTACATCCTACTCGTTAAATACATCCTAGGGCCACAATTGACTTGCAAAAGAAACAGAAATAACAGCTACATTGTTCAGAATAAAGCAATAAAGTAGAAAGTAGTTCTAATGGGACAATCTGCCTTAATTGGGTTGTTTAGGTTGAAACTGGTGGAGGAGTGGAATTCCAAGCTTGTTTTTTGAGCTTAACTGAAGTGGGATGGATGCCAAAGGTCTTGCTAAAAGGCCCTCAAGCTTGTTTGATCAAAACAAGAAAGTTTGATAGTGACATGTTAACTACTGCAAAAAGAACTGAAATCTGGCCAGTTTGGAGTTGTCCCTAGGCTAACTTTTTGTGTGTGCATTTCTTGGAAGAGAAGTGCACTAAAATAAATTCCAAGGAGGCCAAAAATGGCTGGTTAGCAGCCTGTTTTTGCAAGGCCAAATGGTGAGCTCAAATTACAAGATTCCATGGACAAACAACATCATATGGTCCCCCTTTGTGTCTCCTAATCAAGCCAAGGAAAGTGACCAACAAGGACAAGCTTTTGGCAGCAACAAGAAGGACTTGTCAGTCCATGTTTCGGCCTTGAGCAAGCCTTGAGCAGATGTTAGGACAAACAAGACAAGGACAGGTTTGTCACATGTCTTCGTCAAGACAAGGACATGAGGCTACATTGTGCTAGGACAAACAAGACCATGGCAAGCACAAGACTAGCACAAGACTAGCACATGGCAGCCTTGACAAGCACATGACAGTCCCATGTCTCGGTTATGACAAGCACATGCCAACTACCTTGGCTAGGACATGACAAGGCCATGACAAGGACATGGAAGGCCATGACAAGGCCATGACAAGGACATGGAAGGCCATGACTAGGACAAGGGGACGTGCCAAATTAAAGAGCAAGGACAACCAGTTGGGGCAGCAGCTATGCAACGTCCAAACAGTCCCTTGGACTGTTTACTTTTCTTTGTTGTCCTCTTGTTTGTTTTGCTTTTATTACATTGTCCTTTTGCACTTTAATTTGTAGCCTTAGGATCTTGTTTTGTTTAAGGGTCAAGATGTATTATGAGCATCTATATAAGGAGCTCAAACCCTTTGTAATAATCAGTTCATGAAATGAATTTTTAGAAGGTTTTCAAAACCCTTAGTCTTTGCTTGTGTGCTTAGACACCCTTTCCTCTTTGCTATGTGCTGGAGAACCTCCAAGGGCTTCGAGCCATTGGAGCGGGGTTGAGTCCTATGCTTGTGTGCTTGGGCGAAACTACCTCGAGGCTTAGACCTGCTGTGTGATCTAGTCTAAGTCATATCCATCTACCTCTCATTGTATTAAACCCACAAAATAAAGCCTCCAAAACAGCCCCTCAAATGAGAAGAACAACTACTCGTGTCGAGTTTAATTTGTTGTTGTTTCGTTGAGTCTTGGTTGCACTTGGTTGTGCAAAGCGGTTTCCGGGACCGTCCTATCCCTAGCCCGGGTTTAGGTGTCATTTAGCTTAGGTTTAGTGTCATTTGAGCCATGCTCGAGTGGTGGCTCTTGGGGAGTCTTTCTTTGCACTGAAACGAGACCCATAAATGGGCCTGATTTCGTGCCAAGAAAGACTCCCCAAGAGCCACCACTCGAGCATGGCTCAAATGACACTAAACCTAAGCTAAATGACACCTAAACCCGGGCTAGGGATAGGACGGTCCCGGAAACCGCTTTGCACAACCAAGTGCAACCAAGACTCAACGAAACAACAACAAATTAAACTCGACACGAGTAGTTGTTCTTCTCATTTGAGGGGCTGTTTTGGAGGCTTTATTTTGTGGGTTTAATACAATGGGAGGTAGATGGATATGACTTAGACTAGATCACACAGCAGGTCTAAGCCTCGAGGTAGTTTCGCCCAAGCACACAAGCATAGGACTCAACCCCGCTCCAATGGCTCAAAGCCCTTGGAGGTTCTCCAGCACATAGCAAAGAGGAAAGGGTGTCTAAGCACACAAGCAAAGACTAAGGGTTTGAAAACCTTCTAAAAATTCATTTCATAAACTGATTATTACAAAGGGTTTGAGCTCCTTATATAGATGCTCATAATACATCTTGACCCTTAAACAAAACAAGATCCTAAGGCTACAAATTAAAGTGCAAAAGGACAATGTAATAAAAGCAAAACAAACAAGAGGACAACAAAGAAAAGTAAACAGTCCAAGGGACTGTTTGGACGTTGCATAGCTGCTGCCCCAACTGGTTGTCCTTGCTCTTTAATTTGGCACGTCCCCTTGTCCTAGTCATGGCCTTCCATGTCCTTGTCATGGCCTTGTCATGGCCTTCCATGTCCTTGTCATGGCCTTGTCATGTCCTAGCCAAGGTAGTTGGCATGTGCTTGTCATAACCGAGACATGGGACTGTCATGTGCTTGTCAAGGCTGCCATGTGCTAGTCTTGTGCTAGTCTTGTGCTTGCCATGGTCTTGTTTGTCCTAGCACAATGTAGCCTCATGTCCTTGTCTTGACGAAGACATGTGACAAACATGTCCTTGTCTTGTTTGTCCTAACATCTGCTCAAGGCTTGCTCAAGGCCGAAACATGGACTGACAAGTCCTTCTTGTTGCTGCCAAAAGCTTGTCCTTGTTGCTCACTTTCCTTGGCTTGATTAGGAGACACAAAGGGGGACCATATGATGTTGTTTGTCCATGGAATCTTGTAATTTGAGCTCACCATTTGGCCTTGCAAAAACAGGCTGCTAACCAGCCATTTTTGGCCTCCTTGGAATTTATTTTAGTGCAAGAAGTCCTGGGCAAAGTTGTAGAGGACCTTCCCAATGACTAAGGTTGATGGTTGGTTAGGCTTGTTTGAATGTGTGAGACCCCCATGGACCCTGTTTAGAAAGACTGTGACTGGCTGTTTTAGGCTGAGAGTTGTTATTGTTGTGTTGAGTTTGTTTTGCTGTTGGTTGTGTGTTGTTGTGGCTTAGTCTTGGAAAGTGGATGGCTAGGCTTTGTTCTGGTTGGTGTGGTGTTGTCTTAGCTGGCCTGAAGTGGTGGTTACTTGGACTGAATAGGACATTGTCATAACTAGTCATGGTGTTGTCTGAATGGATGTTGTTGCCTTGAATGATGTTGTTGTCTTGATGTTGTTGATGTTGAGTCTTGTCTTGAGCTTGTGTCTTGTCTTGATCATATACTCTCATTGCAACCTCCCTTTCTTGAAAAGGATTTGCCCTCAAATCTTCATCACCTTCATCATCTGATTCACCATGGTAGGGGCTCAGGTCTCCAACATTGAAAGTACCATGTACACCATAGCTTCCTGGTAGATCCACTTTGTAAGCATTTGTGCCTATCTTCTCCAATATCTCAAATGGTCCATCAGCTCTTGGCATGAGCTTGTTTCTCCTCTTGTCTGGAAATCTCTCTTTTCTTAAATGCAACCATACAAGATCCCCTGCCTTGAACTCCCTTGCTTTCTTAGGCCCTTTGGACCTAGCCTTGTACAACTCATTGGACCTTTCAATCTGCTTCTTGACTTGCTCATGAATCTGTATCATTTGCTCAACTCTTTTCTTTGCATCATAGTTGCTTTGCTTCCTTTGACTGGTGCTAGGTCTGTAGGCATGAGAGGATTAGTTCCATAAACTGTTTCAAAAGGACTTTTACCTGTGCTGCTGGAGGGAGCTCTGTTGAAGGCAAACTCAGCTTGTGCTAGCCTGAGGTCCCAATCTTTTAATGACTTAGAAACAATGCTCCTTAAGATCTTTCCTAGTGTCCTGTTAGTGACTTCTGTCTGCTCATCAGTTTGGGGATGGTGAGAAGTACTAAACAATAGCCTGGTCTTCAATAGCTTCCACAAGGTTCTCCATAAGTGACTTATGAACTTTGTATCTCTATCTGAGACAATACTTCTAGGGACCCCATGTAACTTGACAACCTCCCTAAAGTATAGTTCAGCTACCCCCAAACCATCCTCAGTCTTCTTACAAGCAATGAAATGTGCCATCTTGCTGAACCTATCTACAACCACCATGATTGAATCCTTTCCCCTTTGAGTTCTAGGTAAGGCTACAATGAAGTCCATACTCAGGTCTTCCCATGGCTTGTTTGGTACTGGAAGTGGTGTATAAGGGCCTGCTTGAAAGTGTGCCTTGGCTAGTTGACAAGACATGCATCTCTTGAGGGCATCTTGCACATCACTGAGCATCTTAGGCCAATAAAACTGATCTTGCAATATGTCATAGGTCTTCTGCACCCCAAAGTGACCAGCAAGGCCATTGGAGTGAACCTCTTTGACCAGTAGTCCCCTATAAGGTCCTCTTGGCACACATAGTTTGTTTCCATAGAACAAGTAGCCTTCCTGAATTATGTACTTGCTCCCTTTCTTGACTTGTCCTTCCTGATACACCTCCCATTCATGTTTGAAGTCTGGGTCTTCTTGATAGAGCTCTTTCATAAATTCAAACCCCAACACCCTTTGTTCCATGAAGGTCAACATTACAGACCTTCTAGACAATGCATCAGCTACAACATTGTTCTTACCCTCTATGTATTTGCTGGAGAATGAGAAGGATTGCAAGAATTCTACCCATTTGGCATGCCTGGGGTTGAGTTTGTGCTGTCCATTGATGTATTTGAGAGCCTCATGATCAGAATGAAGCACAAAAGGCTTAGGCTTCAAGTAGTGTCCCCAATGGTTCAATGCTCTCACAATGGCATAGAACTCTTTGTCATATGTGGAATAATTAAGCTTGGCCCCATTTAGCTTCTCACTGAAGTATGCAACAGGTTTTTTCTCTTGAGTAAGCACAACTCCTATGCCAAGGCCACTGGCATCACACTCTACCTCAAAGAGTTTGTTAAAATCTGGTAGAACCAATATTGGAGATTTACACAATAGCTCCTTGATCAAATTGAAGGACCTTTCAGCCTTCTCATTCCACTTGAACTCTCCCTTCTTCATGCACTCAGTAATAGGGGCCATGGTTGAACTAAACCCTTGTATGAACCTCCTATAGAAAGATGCTAACCCATGAAAACTTCTAACATCTGTAACAGTTTGAGGAAGGGGCCATTCCTTGATTGCTTGCACCTTCTCAGGATCAACTGCTACTCCTTTCTTAGAGATGATGAACCCAAGGAAGTAAACCTCAGGCTGCATGAAGGTGCACTTCTCTAGTTTGCCATACAACTTGTTCTCTCTTAAGACCTCAAACAACAACTTCAGATGCTGCAAATGTTCTCCCCTAGTTGAACTGTAAATAAGAATGTCATCAAAGTAAACCACCACACACTTGCCTAAGTAGGGCCTTAGGACCTCTGTCATCAACCTCATGAAGGTACTAGGGGCATTAGACAACCCAAAAGGCATCACCAACCATTGATAGAGCCCATGTTTAGTCTTGAAAGCTGTCTTCCATTCATCCCCTGCTCTTATCCTCACTTGGTGATAGCCCTGCCTTAGATCAATCTTAGTGAATACTTGAGCCCCACTTAAATCATCCAGAATATCATTAAGTCTAGGTATGGGGAACCTATACTTGATGGTAATGTTGTTGCTGGCCCTACTGTCAATGCACATACGCCAAGTCCCATCCTTCTTTGGCACAAGCAAGGCTAGTATAGCACAAGGACTGAGGGATTCCCTGACATAGCCCTTGTTGAGCAGCTCACCTACTTGAAGTTGGAGCTCTTGTGTAGCCTTAGGATCACTCCTGTAAGCTGGCTTGTTAGGTAGGATAGCTCCAGGCACTAGTTCAATGTGGTGTTCTATTCCCCTAAGTGGTGGCAATCCACTAGGGAGCTCAGTAGGAAAGACATTGCCATAACTTTCTAGGATAGACTTGACCTCTTTAGGGATATCAATCATGCTCATCCCAGTCTCTTTGGCAAGTAATATGTACACAGGTTGTAACTCACTTAGCTCTTGTACTAGTTCTGATTCACTTATCCGCATGACTTCCTTGGAAACCTCACTCATGGGGTTTGGGTTGATCTTTAAAGCAGGTGGTAAAGGTGCCAGGGTGATTTTCTTCTTCCCACACTTAAAAGTGTAGGTGTTGTCCCTCCCATGGTGTATGGCATCCCTACCATGGCCTCCCAAGTAAAAGGTGACAAGCATCCATAGGTAGGACATCACAAAGACTCTCATCCACATACCCTTTACCAATTGAGAAAGGCACAACACATTGTTTATCCACCTTGATCTCAGCCCCTTTGTTTAGCCATCTGTGTTTGTAAGGTAGGGGGTGGTCCTGGGTGGGTAGAGCTAGTTTGTCTATCAGTGTTCTAGAGGCCACATTAGTGCAGCTTCCACCATCAATGATGTGGTTACACACTCTGCCCTTGATAGTACATCTGGTCCTAAAGATCTGGTGTCTTTGATCCTCTTCCAAAGGTTGGGGTTGAGTATGCATTACCCTCCATGTTACCAAACTTAACCCTGCATCAGGCTCTATCAACTCCTCACTAGCCTCTACCTCAGGCTCTTCCATCTCATCATCACAGACCAACACTTCATCATCTCCCCAATGAATTACTTCTAGGGTGCTCAGAGCTCTTTTAGATGGACATTCTCTAGCAAAATGTCCATATCCTTGACATTGAAAACACTTTTTGAGAGGGGTAGTCTTCCTTTGGCCTGCCTCAACAGCCTTGCCTTTATCAAGGTTGAAAGGGGTCTTAATAGGAACCACAGGTTCTCCTATCTTGACTCCTACATAAGGTTTGAAGGTGGGGGTTCTAGCAGGTGTCTTAGAAGCACTGGCCTTTCCCTTCCCCAACTTTTCTACCCTCAAAGACAAGTTGACAGCTTCCTCAAAGGAGTATATATTTTGTAGCCTAACTTTACTAGCTATCCTCTCATCCAAACCTTCTAAGAACCTTGCTATCTTTTGCTCAGATTTCTAAACAACCTCACATTGCAATGTAAGTTGTTCAAAGTCCCTTAGATAGGACTCTACAGGTCTTTGGTCTTGCTTTAGGTGAGTAAGCTTAATGAACATGTCCTGAGTGTAGTCCCTAGAGACAAACTTAGCCCTCATTTTCTTTTTCAGTTTGAGCCATGACTTAACAGGTTCTTTCCCTTCTCTAACCCTCAAGGTTTTCATGTTTTCATACCACAGTGAGGCATAACCTTTTAGTTTCATGATAGCAACCTTAAAAGCCTTTCTATCAGTGTATCCTTTAAACTCAAAGACTCTTTCTACAGACCTTAGCCAATCTAGGAAATCATCAGGGTTCATGCTACCTAGAAAGTCAGGGATCTCTACCTTTATGTCTTTGTCCTGGTGTCTGAGAAGAGTTTGATCTGAGCCATCTGAGTCTGACATTTCAAACTGATCTACAGGTTGCCTCCTCCTTCCTCCTTGTGGGAAAGGTGCTCCTCTTCCTCGACCTCTGCCTCCCCTTGCATCATTGTTCTATTGGCCTTCAAGGAGTTCATTGACAGATCTGGAGACCTCCATTATAGTTCTGGCAAGACCTTGAACTGTATTCTCAAGACCTGTGATTCTCTCTTCACTCATGGTTGGTTTTGTATTTTTAATGTAGTTAGGTAAATGAACTCACAAACCAAAGCTCTGATAACCAATTTGTAATGAAACTATTTAGAAAACAAGCTAAACAATGATAAATTGAACTAATGTTAGACACTTTGAAATTGCTCTGTTTTAATGATGGACTGGATGCTGAAAGAAGAGATAGAACCTTAACCAAAGCACAAAGCCAATGGTTGAGGGTTGAACCTTGATCCCAGCACTCAGCTAAGGGTCTAAGCTCACTTCCAAGCACACAGCAATGGAAGTTGTCTCAAGCACACAGCCAAGAGATGTCAACAGAAACAATGGTTTCAGTTTTTGTGTTTACTTCAAATCTACCTTTCATTCATTAGGAAATGGCCTTATATAGGCAAGGAGATTACATCCTATTCGTTCAATACATCCTAGGGCCATAATTGACTTGCAAAAGAAACAGAAATAATAGCTACATTGTTCAGAATAAAACAATAAAGTAGAAAGCAGTTCTAAGGGACAATTTGCCTTAATTAGGTTGTTTAGGTTGAAACTGGTGGAGGAGTGGACTTCTAAGCTTGATTCTTGAGCTTAACTGAAGTGGGATGGATGCCAAAGGTCCTGCTAAAAGGCCCACGAGCTTGTTTAATCAAAACAGGAAAGTTTGATAGTGACATGTTAACTACTGCAAAAAGGACTGAAATCTGGGCAGTTTGGTGTTGTTCCTAGGCTAACTTTTTGTGTGTGCATTTCTTGGAAGAGAAATCCTGGGCAAAGTTGTAGAGGACCTTCCCAAGGACTAAGGTTGATGGTTGGTTAGGCTTGTTTGAATGTGTGAGACCCCCATGGGCCCTGTTTAGAAAGACTGTGACTGGCTGTTTTAGGCTGAGAGTTGTTATTGTTGTGTTGGGTTTGTTTTGCTGTTGGTTGTGTGTTGTTGTGGCTTAGTCTTGGAAAGTGGATGGCTAGGCTTTGTTCTGGTTGGTGTGGTGTTGTCTTAGCTGGCCTGAAGTGGTGGTTACTTGGACTGAATAGGACATTGTCATAACTAGTCATGGTGTTGTCTGAATGGATGTTGTTGCCTTGAATGATGTTGTTGTCTTGATGTTGTTGATGTTGAGTCTTGTCTTGAGCTTGTGTCTTGTCTTGATCATATACTCCCGTTGCACTAACACATGCAATTAAGCAGTAGGATACATCCCCGTTCCGACATTCCAGCCTTACGAACGTGGAAGTAGCCAAGGGAATGAGAGTACAAAGCACATAACAAAATAATGCTCAAACCGTAACATTTTTAAAACCGACTCAAAGCGGAACATACCAAAAACCGTCACAAAACATGTGATACAAGCGAATGAAATATCATATATTCGAAACATTAATATTTAAAGTCATTCCGTAAATTTATATGATAAATGAACCATCGGAAATATTATAAATGAAAACGTAAAAGAGAAATTCAAACACTTTCCAGCAGGTGCCAGCCGGTCAGGTGGACCGGCTGCCGGCTACCCGGCTGACGCTAATCATCATACAAAATTCAACATGAAATGTCAGTGTGTCCCAGCCGGTCAGGTGGACCGGCTGCCGGCTACCCGGCTGGGACCAAGGGTATATGAAAAACCAAAGTCAAATAAGGGGTGTCTCAGCCGGTCGGCTGACCGGCTGCCGGTTGGCCGGCTGAGATCAATTTCATGCATCCACATTTACGTAACATCAAGAATATACAGCCACTGCCCCAGCCGGTGGGCTGACCGGCTGCCGGTCGGCCGGCTGGGGTCCATATCACTCGAAAATCATCATTTCACTTATGTTCAACATTCAACCATCATCATCTAATATTATAAATCATCCATTCTCATATGAATTCTAAACAAACAACAAGTATCATCATCAACACAATTACTAAACTTACTAATCATATTCTAATTACGATTTCTAACATAGAAAACACGTAAATGATATCGAGTAACCCTTCACCGTTACCTTATTGCGTCTTCACTCCGCGACAATGTCCTCTTCAATCAAGAAGTAGTCTTTGTCGGGATCTTGGAGGTCACAACCTACATATAGTTAATATAAGATGAATAAAATCCACCTTGAGAAAGACGGAAAGTTTGAAAAGCGGGAAAGACGGTAATTTTATTACCAAAACGGATAGAGGGAGATAAGAGGGGAAGAATGAGATGAACTTACGTGAATTTGAGGGAGAATTGAAGGAGTTATGACGATTCAAAGACGGATCAAAAATGGAAGCTAGGTTTCTTTGGGTTTTCTTAGTGAGGAAGAAAGGAATGAGTTGTTTGAATGAATTAGGTTAGGGTAAGTATGAGGGAAGTTAGTGGAAAAAGTCAAGAAAAGTCAAATACGACTTAAGACGGAATTCACTTGAAATCTCGCGTAATATCCAAATATGAACTCGGAAATTCTAAATTCGACACGGGAAATTTAATTCTAAACTAAAAGTAAATTTCGCTGAAAAGTATCCGAAAAATACTTTTACTATAACAATAGGGTACATTTGCGGGTGTTACATTTCTATTACAGAATTGTGGTAGATCTATACTTTCCTTTTTAAAAGATGCGAAATAATATTTTATTAAAAAGAAAGAATTTGAAATATTAATAAAATATCCAGAATATTCCCGCGCATTTCGACTCAGAGTTTTAAAACGGTTTCTAGAAAATGATGCGGTTTTCGACCCGGACTCCAAATAAAATCTAATGACTGTCAAAACGACCATACCGGTACATAGATGACGGCCAAGGGGTAGACACAAGTGTTTGAGCTATCAGTTGACGATAAACTTACGAATTGTTATAAATTGTTTCGCGTACCAAACATGCGGCCCAATCATCACTGGGTGGTTGAAGGAAGGTGTTGAAATGCGGTATCTACAAAGCCCCAATTTAATTGTGGCTTGGATAAGGTAAAAGACAAAGTATAGCCTTCAGTTTAATCGAAGATTACAACCTGACGACTGTTGCGACGCGAGGCGGTTCAAGGGGTCTGAACCAAGTACCTGTCGTCAAGAACATTTTAAATATTGCTGACCATCAAGGAGGGTCGTTTAAAGTCTGTTAGACTACGTGTAAAAGCTCGATAGCCATAAGAAGGAGTCATACCCTAGGCATCTTCTTATTTGGAATAAGGTGCGATGTGAGGCTCGCCAGCCATTGATTGGGCTTGCATTATGAGGCTCGCCAGCCGTTTAAATGGGGTGCGTAATGAGGCTCGCCAACTGTTAAAATGGGGTGCGTAATGAGGCTCGGCAGTCGTTCAAATAGCGTGCGTAATGAGGCTCGCCTGCCGTTTGAATGCGGTGCGTTATGAGGCTTGCCAGCCGTTGAGAAGATATCATATGTGAGAAGCTGCATGTCTCTGTCCTCAGGCGAACTCTCGTCAGGGAAACATTTGAAAGAAATTTGCAAAACTTGATATATGGAAGACTCTGTCATGATTGAATCATTCCCGGGAATCTACTTGGTTGTGGCGAGCAAAATTCGGGTAATAAAATAGAGGCCCACGGATTGTATGTCCAAAAGGTGGGTCTCTGCTGAGATGATAACATCATGTGATGGTTTTGAACCCTGTCAAAGCGTGGGAACACGGAAGAATCTGTCAGGATCGAATCATTCGGGGATCTGCTCCGTTGTGGCGAGCATCATCCTGATGATAAAAGATGGGCCCACGGATTGTATGTCCGAAAGGTGGGTCCCAATCACTGCTTGTTTCTTGTATATACTTTTGAATTGATTTGAAAAGTGACGAACGATCGTCTACTAAAGAGTCATTTGATCTTTGCAGGTGATCGAGATGGCAGGCGTCAAGCATCCAACTTACCTTGAGATGTTTGAATTAAATTAGCTTGTGAAATGACAAATGATCGTAAATTAAAGAGTCATTTGATCTCTGCATGAGATTGAGGTGGCAGGCGTCGAGCCCCCAGCTTACCTCGAGATGTTTGAATTGAATTAACTTGAGAAATTACAAACGATCGTCAATTAAAGAGTCATCTGATCTTTGCAGGAGATCGAGGTGGCAGGCGTCAAGCCCCCAGCTTACCTCGAGATGTTGGAGAGTAAGCCTCTAACTTTGGCTATCTTCATTATTTCCATTGCGTAGCGTTGTGGATGGTGGCCAACCGGCTGCGGGCTATGGCCATCGAGGCGCTCTTAGGTGGCCGGGATTGACAGTTATGAACCTCTCATTCCCTTTCCATCTTTATTGTATCATCATGTATTTTGAAATGAAATGATTGAAATGAGGCCTTTCTTCATAGAGAGACTTGGAGCGAGAGTTGGCGAAGTCCCGGGAAGAGACGAGTCGTCTATTGAGGGAGTTGGAGGCTAGGGACGCTGAGATCGCCGCTCTCGAGGTGACCGTATCCATGCTAGGTGACGATGAGGAATATGACAACATCAAAATGTGTCGTGTTTAGTAGTGTTTATTAGGTCCGTTTAATGTACTTTTTACGGGTCGTTAGCATCGTTTTATGCTAACCTTAGTCCTTGTAGTTATGTTGTTATTTGGTATTTTTAACTCAAATTTTAGAGTCAAGCCCGGAAGTCAACTAAAGTCAAAGTCAAACCCGAGACCCGAGACCAAACCCAACAATTTGTGTGGGCTAGGAGAAAATTATCAATGCAAGAAAAGCAAGTCCAAAGGGTCAATGGAAGTCAAGGCAAGACTGGCATTCAAAGGGGTCAACGAAAGTCAAGGCGAGCAACCAAGAGTAAAAACTGGCAGATTAAAACGCTGCCAGCGTCACCAGAACGCTGCCGGCGTCCCACAACGCTGCCACCGTCCGTGGGCGCTGCCAGCGTCCTAGCTTGGGACACGTGTTTCTTCATTTTCCGTCTTGTCATTTTGAGGCCCATTTCTCGAAGGCCCTAGGTTTCTGAACCAAGGGGATAAAAGAACCGGATTTTAGAGAGAGACAACATTCCATTAAATTCTATAACATTCCACAACAAAGCACAAAACACATTGGAATTCTCTCATTTTTGGTTCTTCATTTTGGCTTGTAACTTTGAGTTGAATATTATTATTTGGGTTGTAATTCTTGATTATGGGTAGCTAATCTTCTATTTCTTAGTGTAATTGGAACAAGTTTTCCTCTTTTAGCATTGTAAGACTCTTTGAACCTCTTCTTCTTTAGTTAATACCATTTTCTCATGTTTATTTTCCATTGTTGAATGAATTATTGTTGAGACGAACCATCTTAGCAAGTTATTTGTTTAATTAGTGCTTTGTCTAGATAATTTTGCTTAATTTGTCTTGATATTGTTGAAGCAACCTTGAAAGATTGCAACTTTGGTTTAAAGTTGGAATCTTTTGAGTGGAATTTGGTTTATTGTGTGGTTAGAACATGGTTTAGTGTTTTATTACATGATTCTAGCTTGTTTCTTTCGTTTTGTTCATAAACCTTGCATCTTTGATTTAGGCTCATGTTTTAGTGGGTGTAAATTGGGTTGTAAAGGGTCATCCTTGGTTGAGTTAATCCTTGTTGACTAATTTTCTTAGAAACTTGTATTAGATAACTAGAGAAGAGAGGAAAGGAAGAGTTTTTACTTTGCTAATTGTTGGGAACTTGGGAAAATTACACTAAGTTAGTTTCTTTATATTTGAATATTTGAATCTTAAGTACTTGTTGGTTATTTTAGACTTGTTAATCAATTTCTTAAATCAAACTTTCTCCATATGTGTTATCCTACATGTTTTTGTCATTGTTAATATCATAGTTTGTAATTAATTTAAGTTTGTGTCTTAATTAGTGTCTTAATTAGTGATTAGAGTAATTAGTTAGTAATTAGTTTTGTTAATTGGTTTTTAGCAAGAGTCTAGATTAGTTAGTTTAGTTAATCCCGCCTTCTCTTGGGTTCGACCCTATTCTTACCATTTACTACCTTTATTTAAGATAGTTTGTGTTTGTTTAGGAGATATAAATTGTTATTTGACCATAGCTAATTAGCGGAATTAACGACACGTGAAATAAGCTCGTCAAATTTGGCGCCGTTGCCGGGGAAGGCAATATAGCTAAAAATTAAATTGAAACGCTTGTTAGTGTCATAACTTGTTTAGATTGTTTTTCAAAATTTTTTTTAGCTTATTAGTTACTTTGTGTGATATGCTCTTGGGTTGCTATTCTTGTTTCCTTAGCCAACCTTATTGAAGTTACTAATTTGTATTGTTGAGTTGTTTTAGAGTTTATGCCTAGGTCACAAGAGGGAATTGGTGACCAAGATATTGATCCATCTTCAAGTAGCATATAAAATTGGTTATTTTCAAATCCCCTTTATAGGAGACCTTTTTGGAGGGAACCTAGTGAAGAGGAAGTCGAAAATAATATTTTTCAAGAACAACCGGAAGAAGAGTTTGAGTCACCACCTAGGATACCATCTCTATTGAACGTCCTTTACCCACCTAATATGGCGGAGGATAATAGGACAATCGGTGAGATTCGAGCAGGGAATTATGAGGAGCAACCCCTTTGTATTGCATATCCTCCCATGGGGGATGTGAACTTTGAGCTCAAAGGTTTTTTCGTCCACAACTTACCTAAATTCCATGGCATGGCAGGGAATGACCCTAATAGACACTTGGCCGAGTTTCATATGATTTGCCAAGGTGCTATTCCCCAAGGGGTGACCGAGGATCAATTCAAGTTAAGGGCATTCTCTTTTTCTCTTCAAGATGCCGCGAAAGAATGGCTCTTTTGCCTCCCGGCTCTCTCCGTTACCACGTGGGTGGGCTTGAAGAAAAAGTTTCTTGAAAAGTATTATCCGGATTCAAGACACAATCACTCCAAGAAACTTATCACTACTATTGAACAAGAAATGAGAGAGACCCTTTATGATTATTGGGAGCGTTTCAAGAGTCTTGTGGCAAGATGCCCACCCACTAAAACCTCTTTCTCTTCAAGATGCCGCGAAAGAATGGCTCTTTTGCCTCCCGGCTCACTCCGTTACCACGTGGGTGGGCTTGAAGAAAACGTTTCTTGAAAAGTATTATCCGGATTCAAGACACAATCACTCCAAGAAACTTATGACTACTATTGAACAAGAAATAGGAGAGACCCTTTATGATTATTGGGAGCGTTTCAAGAGTCTTGTGGCAAGATGCCCATACCATGGCATGTCGGGAGATGATTTGTTAATGGCTTTCAATGAGGGGTTATGCCAAAATGACCAAAGAATGATCATTGTCGCCACCGGAGGTGGAATTGACACCCTTAATATGGCCGAGGCCAACAATATTATCGAAAAATTGGCAATGAACACAAGAAGCTATGGAAGAAAGAGTGAAAGGGGAGGGGGCTCTAGGAATGTATCCTCCATGGAGAATCCTTTTGCTTCTCAAAACCACATGATCATGCAAGAAATGGCTGAACTTAAAAGTATGATGTCAAACATGGTTGTTAACAAAGGTAACTCATTCTCTCAACACCCCGAACCAATTGAATGCTCAAATTGTGGGGGTGACCATGCCACCAACACATGCTACATCATGATTGAACAAGGAGCAACTATGGAAAGTGTTAATGCTATGGGGTATGGGAATTACAATTCAAGGAACCCAAGTGGTGGGGGAATGTACAACCAAGCGGGGAACCGTGACCTTTTGGGATGGGGAGGGGACAAGTCGAAAAGCTTTGAAAACGGTCAATTCAATCATTTGAGAGCCCAAAATCCCACCCAAAACCGGAACTCCAATTTCCAACAAAACCCACAAAGAATTTACAACAATCAAAGACCCAACAATTCAAATTTCCCAAGTAACTCTCAATCTCAAAACAATGCTCAAAGACAATCGAACCAAGGCCCCATTCAAGGAAATTCTTCTTCTCAAGGGAACTTGAGTGATATCTTGCAAACACTCCTTGCCAATCAAGAGAAAGATAGGGAGGAGGCAAGGAGAGATAGAGAAGAGGCAAGGAAGGATAGGGAGGCAAACAACCTTAGGGTAAGCAACTTGGAAACCCAACTATCCCAAATGGCCTCCAATATGTCAAAATCTCAAGTCTCAAGCTCCACAAGATTCCCATCTCAAACCATCCCACCACCTAGGGAGAATGCTAGTGACATGACCTTGAGGGGAGGCAAGGAGTTGGAGGTACACCCCCTTGGAAAAGGCAAGGAAAAGATGAAGAATCTTGAGATGGAGACCTTGGAAATTGAAGACCAAGGAGAGTTAGTAGTTGGTCATGAAGAACTATCAAAGAATGAGAAAGGGACATCCACAAGCAAGGACCCCAAGGGAGACACTTCAAATATGGGTAAAGACATTATTGATGATAATGAAGTAGAGGAATACATACCGGAAGCCCCATTTCCTAGTGCTTTGCTAAGCACAAGGAAATATGACAAGGAGAACGACTTGTATGAAACTTTCCGGAAGTGTGAGGTAAACATGCCTCTTCTTAAGTTGTTAAATAGTGTCCCTAGGTATGCAAAGTTCTTGAAAGAACTTTGTACACCTAAGAGAAAGCCTAAGAAAGGAACCCATAAGGTTAGGGTGAGTGAGCATGTTTCGGCAATTTTCAAACAAAACTTACCAAAGAAATGTGGAGACCCGGGCATGTTCACCATCCCTTGCACCATTGGAGGGAAAAGTTTCAAACGTGCCATGTTAGACCTTGGAGCCTCTATTAACGTCATGCCCCTATCCATCTATGAGACCCTAGGCTTAAGACCTTTGTCAAAGACCGGGGTGGTTATTCAATTAGCCGATAGGTCTAGTGTCTATCCCAAAGGCTTAATAGAGGATGTGCTAGTAGAGGTAGATAACCTTGTCTTCCCGGCGGATTTCTATGTTTTAGACATGGAGTCTAATACAAGTGCCACTCCTCTTCTCGTTGGTAGGCCATTCATGAAAACCTCTAAGACCAAGATTGATGTGTCAAACGGATGTTTGACAATGGAACTCGAGGGAAAGAAATTGACCTATAATATCTATGACTCTATGAGACACCCTAGTGATGTTCAATATTGTTTTTTCTTAGATGTTTTCGAGCCTTTGGTACCTCAAATGTACAAGTTATGTGATAGGGACCCACTTGAGGTGTCCCTAACTAACAATGTGGAAGAAGAGGATTTGCGTTTTTCGTTGTCGGTTGATGTGCAGGAACATCTCAAGAACTTAGAGAAAGAAGAGGCACCAGACGGTTATGAATAACTCAACACCATCGACTCTAAATAAATGGCAAACCGTGTAAATATTCTATTCTTGTGAAAATTTCATTTAAGTTTCATTGTAAATTTTTAACATTTGAGTTGTTTTTAAGTAGTTAGAATTTGCATCAATCAAAATTTTTTTGAAGTTACTAACGATTTTGTGAAGATTTTGCAAGTTTTTGGCCGCCTCGGGATGCGTGCCACGGGTAAAAAGTGCGGGACTCGGTGAAATTTTGATATTGAAGGTTATTATAGGTCATTGGAGTGAAAATCGAAGTATAGTGGTGTTTGGAAGACTTAGCCAAAATTTGGCTAAGTGGAAAACTTGAAGAAACACGGCAGTGAAGAACGGTGCCAGCGTCATACGACGCTGCCAGCGTCACCTGGCGCTGCCAGCGTCGAACGCTGATATCAGTTCTTTCTTCGCACGAATTCATCAACATCAAACAAAACACTCTTATCTCCTTTTTCACGAAAAACCCCAAAAACAACCCCAATTCTTCAAAACTTCATCTTTCTCCCCCAAATCTTCACAAAACTTCATCAAAACCAATCAAATTCTTCATTTTACATTCAAACACCTCAAAATCAACCTAAATCACTCAAAATCTCAAAAAAAATTGCCTTTAGAAAATCTAGAAAACTCTTTCTCAAATTCGAATTTAAGGAGCTTTAATGGGTTTTTAAATGGTTTTGAAGGATTCATTGCTTATTCTAATCATCAAGGGGCTAAAGTTTTGTGGAATCGGGAAGGTATAACTTCAATACTTAAGTTTTTCCATTATTCTTTGATTTTTGCTCGAAAATTAGGCTTGAATTAGTCTTATTTTGAGTTTTTCCCTTGCCCTTGTTGATTGTGTAGCTAGGATTGGTAAAACTTTTCTGAGTAAGGCATAAGAATTCAACAAACACTAAGTTTTTGAGGTGTTGAGATTGTTGCACACCAAGTGTTGCACACCAAGTGTTTGTTGAATTGCTTGTTTGAGTGAAAAACTTCTTTGAGTGTGTGCTTGTTGTTGTGTTGTATTGTATTGTTGAATTTTTTTGCAAAAAATGGCTCCTAAAATCTCCAAGTTGTTTGGGAAGGAAAAGATTAAGAGGGCCGCGGTGAGTGAGCCCGATACCGATGTTGCAGCGGTGTTCATGGGTTATGAGAGGTTGAGTGCTCAACATAAAAAAATCTGGGACAAACTTACCGCACCCCGACAACTGAAAGTCCATAGACCTTAATTAGACTCCTCTAATTAGTTTCTAAATTACTTGTTAATTTAGTATTTAATGATCTATGTAACATGCATGCAAATATAAAGACATTTATATAAGAGAAGAAATTTCATCACATTGATATGGAAAATATAAGGGCACAACAAGAACTCATTCTTGTTGTTCTTGAGCTACAAATATGGATGAACACAAGTAATCTCCAAAGTAGAAGACCTCCTCTAAGTTGCACCAAGATTAACCCAAATAATCTACCCTTATTATTAACTAGATAATAAGATAGATAATATACTACTAATATTATGACTATATTACTACACTAGTAATAATTAGTAAATATTAGTATTTGAGAGTTTTTAGTGAGAAGAAGAGTTTTAGAGAGAAGTAAACAAATTGCACAAAATAAGTAGTGATAAAATGAACAACTTTTGTTCATTATAAAGGCCATGAGGCCGGATCACCCTTGTCCAAAGATGGACTATTATTTTGTTTTTTGATCACATGCATTAGAGTGGAGTGTTGTAGAAAAGATGATGATTGTTTTCTACTTGTTATGTCACTTTCAAATGCTAACTAAGAGTTACAACAGAACAAAATCCATCACCCTTGTAAATACTCCATAAACCGGCCATTATGGCCTAGTTTGGTCCATTTTGATTTTTGATATTTGTCTCACAAATACTTATTGATCATATGGTTAATTATCTTGTATAATAAGTGTTAATTTGATCATATAACAATTATATGACTCAATTAAATAAATAATATGTACTTAACATTTTAAGTAATATTTTACCATTATATCAATATATAATGGGTCCCACAATGCTGGGTTAATTTATTTTACAACTCCTTGTAAATATAATTAACTAATTACCTCTTTCTCAAAACCTCAACTAATTTAGTAATTTAACGATTAATTACTAAGTTAAATCTTATTTAATCGTATTAAAATAAGATATAAATTTAGTAGTCATGATCGATTAAGTGAAAAAATTTTTTAATCGAATTGGAGTCGTAACTCAATTCTAACAATTAACTCTCGTACATATCGAATATATGTAATGGACTAATTAACTGTATCATATACAAATAATTAGTTACTATTTGGATTTCATCCTTTAGGTGTGACCGAAAGGGATCAGTTGATCACCGCAGTCATACGACAATAACGTCAAACTCTAGTCAGCCAACCGTTATTGATTTACGTTAATCAACTGACTAATCATATATATAGTCAATAAATATCCCAATTATATTCCTTAATAAGATTTATTATGTGGCGCACTATGGTGGAGGACACCTACTCCAAACAATCTCCCAATTGTCTGACACAAGTGTGCGTCACCAATTCTCTTGTCTCTTTATCACATCTCCCACTCAACGCAAGGTGTCTTTCAGGTCGCACTTGCGATTGACAATATCTAGATTGGTTTTCTCGATAGGGAGAGTAACTGTCTGACCGGAAAATCTACCATAGATCTCTTTCCGAGCGTGGCCACGCATTTACAGTAACTTCTCCTCGAGTGGCCTAAAGATGTTTGTACCCAACGTGGGTGGACAATTCATGTTGATCCATCTACTCTGTATGATGCAGATCACCATGATCCAGAAGAAGTCCATCAGCCTCCTTTAACGGCACGACCTAGAACATAAACCAAAACCAATCGGAAACTGCACCGACTCAGATAGACGGTCGCCAGTCAAAAGAATCGACTTATAGGAATAAGATAGAAGACCATGCCACGACCAGGCATCAAATAATTGATTTAAGGGTCTCTACAATGTCACTGTCCGACAGAGTGTCATACAGTCTGTCTATGTAAACGACCAGTCATCTCCATGACCCCATGGTGTTGAACCAACCATCGATCGACTTACAATCTAGTCATTTCGAGACGTCACCTCATTGAGTGACTAGGGACAAAATAATAAGTTCGTCCTATTCACTTGAATAGGGTCCAACAATCTATTCGGATAAACAAAGTATTAAATTTAGTCAAACTAAATAAAAGAGTTTAAAATAAAACTCAAACAATAAATGCCATTATCATATATGAAATAATTAATACAACATTCAATTATTACATATTACATAATCTAAAGGAATTTTGGCACACGTCTCAATCCCATTGTGACGACATGACCATCATGCTTAGCCTTTGATAAAGGCTTGGTTAAAGGATCAGCAATGTTGTCATCTGTCCCAACCTTACAAATGTCAATTTCCTTTCTGTCCACGTAATCTCTAATTACATGATATTTACTAAGTACATGTCTAGACTTGTTACTAGACTTGGGCTCTTTTGCCTGAAAATAGCCCCACTGTTATCACAATAAATTGTGATAGGATCTTTGGCAGTAGGGACTACTGTTAGTCCTTCCAAAAATTGCCGAATCCACACAGCTTCCTTTGCAGCTTCAGACGCTGCAAGGTACTCTGCTTCTGTTGTAGAATCCGCTGTAACGCTTTGCTTGAAACTCTTTCAGCAAACAGCTCCTCCATTCATCATATAAACGTAGCCGGATTGGGATTTCATATCATCCCTATCTGTTTGGAAACTGGCATCTGTGTTACCCTTTACACGTAACTCAGTCTCGCCTCCAAACACTAAGAACGAATCCTTGGTCCTTCTTAAGTACTTAAGGATGTTCTTTACGGCTATCCAGTGACTCTCACCTGGATTTGCTTGGTAACGACTTGTCATGCTCAAGGCATATGCAACGTCGGGACGAGTGCACATCATAGCATACATGACTGATCCAACGGCTGAAGCGTAAGGGATCAATTTCATGCGTTCAATCTCCTCGGTTTTCGTAGGGCACTCTGACTTGCTCAAAGTGATCCCACTTCCCACAGGAATAAAGCCTCTCTTAGAGTCTTTCATGTTGAACCGATCAAGAATCTTATCAATATAAGTCTCTTGACTTAGTGCTAGTACCCTTTTAGATCTATCCCTATAGATACGGATACCTAAGATGCGCTGGGCCTCTCCTAAGTCTTTCATTTGGAAATGTATTCCTAGCCACTTCTTTACAGAAGTGAGCATTGGAATATCATTCCCAATGAGTAGTATGTCATCTACATACAAGACTAGAAAAGTTACTTTACTCCCACTAAACTTCATGTATAACCACGGTTCCTCGACACTTCGAGTGAAACCATTTTGTTTAATTACATGATCGATAACGGATGTGATCCAACTCCTGGATGCTTGCTTAAGACCATAGATGGATCTCTTAAGTTTGCATACCTTCTTAGGGTTTGATGGATCCACAAAACCTTCAGGTTGTGTCATGTACACTTCCTCTTCTAGAATCCCATTCAAGAAGGCTGTTTTGATATTCATTTGCCAAATCTCATAATTATGAAATGCGGCAACCGCTAAGATAATCCTTATGGATTGAAGCATGGCGACTGGGGCGAAGGTTTCGTCATAGTGAAGACCATGAACTTGGGTGAAACCTTTTGCCACCAATCTAGCTTTATAAACATCATTATGTTTGTGTATGCCACTTTTGATCTTATAGATCCACTTACACTGAAGAGGTCGTACCTCCTTAGGTAAATCAACCAAGTCCCATACTTGATTGTCGTACATAGAATCCATTTTGGATTGCATGGCTCCTAGCCATAGCTTTGAGTCGGGACTAGAAATGGCTGTTTTGTAGGTAGTAGGTTCGTTACTTTCAAAAAGTAACACATTATAGTCATCACCTTCCTCTATAATACCAAGGTATCTATCAAGTGGATGACTAATTCTGCTTGACCTCCTAGGTTCCGAAGGAATAATTACCGTACCAGACAAAGAGGGAACGTTTTCCTCGTCGTCCTTTTCGGTTTGTGGCTCTTGGACTTCATCAAGTTCAAATTTTCTCCCACTCTGTCTTTAAGAAATAAAATCATTTTCTAAAAAGACTGCATCACGAGACACAAACACTTTGTCCTCGTGTTTATTGTAGAAGTAATACGCACGTGATTCCTTTGGATATCCTACAAAAAGACATTTGTCAGATTTGGGTGCGAGTTTATCGTCAGACTTATTCTTAACAAAAGCCTCACATCCCCAAATTCTCATAAATGACAAATAAGGAACTTTTCCTGTCCATATCTCATATGGAGTCTTGTTTGCCGCTTTAGTCGGGCTTCGATTTAGTGAAAATATTGCAGATAAGATAGCAAAAACCCAAAAATAATCAGGAAGCTCTGTTAGACTCATCATAGATCGAACCATATCTAATAAAGTTCGATTTCTCCTTTCGGATACACCGTTTAATTGAGGTGTTCCAGGAGGAGTCCATTGTGATACTATACCACAATCTTTTAGGTGTGAATCAAAGTCATTGTTCAAGTATTCACCACCACGATCGGATCGTAGGGTTTTAATCTTTTTATTCAATTGGTTTTCTACTTCATTTTGAAATTCTTTGAATTTTTCAAAAGCATCAATTTTATGCCTCATCAAGTAGACATATCCATATCTACTCAAGTCGTCGTGGTCAAAATTAAGAAGTAGTGATAACACCTCTAGCTGGGATGTCATTGGACCGCATTACATCCGTATGTATAGTCCGAATACTTCACTGCTCGGTCCCCTTTCTCCGTTTATAAGGAGGCACGAGTCATCTTGCATAGAGACAAGATTCGCATACGCACATAAGATTCGTAATCGAATGGTTTGAGTCTTTAGATGATTACACGTCTCTTTATGAGTAGTCGTATGTGCACCTAAAAGACATGCCAAAGGTATGATTGATTAGGTTCACCTGTTGTGAGCTTCTTGTTTTCTACATGATAGACCTCTTTTGCAATATCTAGAACATAAATACCTCCAATAGAAATGGCCTCGCCATAAACCATTTCATTAAAAGCAAAAGTACAACAGTTGTTCTTAATGCAAAAAGAAAAACCTTCCATGTCTACCACGGAAATGGAGATAATGTTCTTGGTAAGAGTTGGAACATAATAGCAATTATTTAAATACCACTCTAAACCATTAGGCCAAAAAGAAGAACGTAGGTGCACAGGGAAACTGGGCTACCTTAGCTCCATTTACCATGCGCAGTCCAAGTCACCTAGCTAGTGGCTTGCGCGTCCCTCAGCCCCTGTACATGATTACAAAGGTTTAGAGAAACCACAACCGGTATCAAATAACCAAGACGATGTACTAGCAAGTTAATATCTATTCATATAGAGTGATGAAAGGAATTTTCACCTGACGTTGTCCAAAACCGTCCTTCTTATCTTTCAAGTAACTGGGCAATTGCGTTTCCAATGCCCTTTGCCATTACAATAATAGCGATCCGCCTCCGCGTGTTTGTTGACCTTGGGCTTGGCCTTATAAAAGACCTTGCCCTTTCCCTTGCCGGATTTCTTGAAAAGAGTCTTACCCTTTCCCTTGTCCTTTCTCACCCCAAGGTTCATGTTCTTCATTTTCATGGAAAGAACATCCTTGGGTTCACTCCCACTAGCCTCCATGTCCCTCTCCGCTTGGGTGAGGAGTGCATGGCGTTCATGGAAACTCTTGTCCATGCCATTCATGTTATAGTTCACCCTAAATTGGGTGAACTTAGGTGAGCAGTGAATGAAGGATCTTACCCACCACCAAATTCTTCGGCATTGTGCACACTAGACGCTCTAACGGTGTCCGCGTGCTCAACCAGTTTGAGCACGTGGGGGCCAACTTTTTGGCCCCTTTGAAGCTTAGTGTCAAAGAATTTCTTAATCGCCTCATATTGGAGAATTTGAGGGGCTTGCGAAAACATCGAAGTGATTCTCGTGAATATCGCATATGCATTGAGAGAAATCAATTGGAGTTTGAGTTTGGGTGAGATTGACCAAATCAAGACATTCTTGACGTCATTAGCAACCTTCAAATAAAGGTCATATTCGGCCCGAACCACCGCGGACGATCTAGGCGCGGGTTCGTTGGGGGGCTCTTCAACCAAGTAGCGAAGCACGTTATCGGATAACGCGACGCTCTTGATCGTTGACTCCCATTCAATGAAGTTACTTCCGTCATCCTTTAGGACACACTTGTCCATGACGGACCTCAACCATGAGTCTCTACCCAAGGTTGCAACGATTGATGATGTTGACATTATGCGAATATGGTAACTACAACAAAAAGAAATATATAAACATTCATTGTTAATTTACTTGAAAAACATTTTAACAAGTTTAGCATTCATATAATGACCTCTCACTAAATTATATAAATGATTCCAAGAACCATTTTTAAATAAAACTAGTATCGCATGCTACCTTTATCTAGAAATGGTAAGTCATACTTGACTTAATTCTACCTTTAGAAACTCTTGGTTG
>JAIUZE010016775.1:0-10585 GCA_022085475.1 Heliosperma pusillum
AAATTCTGATTTTTTAACTCTCTCATTCATCTTCATATTCATCATCAATATACACACAAAATTAGAAGTAATTTTTGGGTATTCGTTCTAGCACGACGAAGGCATTTCTTGAACCATCTTGGTGTAACGATTAGAAGAATACCTACTTTGGTATTTGTTCTTAGGCCTTTTTCTAGGACCGAAGGTTATTTCTTAATCTCTTGTTTATATTATGCAATTTTATTTATGACTAGAAATTCATATAGTTATAATTTCATTATAATCCGAATTATTAAAGGGAAATATACCGATATTTCCCACACTGTGTACAAGACTTCCCCATGTATGCACAATTCAATGAATATTGAATCATTATCTTTTGAAACCTCTAAGTTTGGGAAATGTAACATGATAGCATAGTAAACAAGCAAGCAAAGCATGAAAAGCATTCAATTATGTTCAAAATTTTAAAATTTTCTCTTATTCAAAAATTTGAAAAATATAAACAACTAAAATGCAAAATGGGAAAATGCAATCCCTCCCCCAAGCTAAACATCACATTGTCCTCAATGTGAGCACAAAGACTAAATATGCAAAGAGATGCTCAATGGGAAGAAGGGTAAAAAGGGAAAAAGATGAAAGGGGAGTGAAGCTTACTAGTCAGCGCGGACTCCCCCAAGCTAGTCTTTTGGACTTGACAAGGAAGATCTTCATAGATTCTTCAAAAACTCTTTCATCTGCAAAGTAAATCTAACAACGAAAAAGGGAAAGCAAAAATAAAATGCAAAAAGAAAGGAAACACGGGTTGCCTCCCGAGAAGCGCTGGTTTAACGTCCCGCTCGACGAATACTCCTATGAAATCATCTGGTTGGGGATTGACGCTCTATATAGACAATATCTAAGCATCTGATAATGGAATTGTTGTAGTAGAGTTTCAATCGGTGTCCATTGACCTTGAATTTTTCACCATTACTAGTCATTATTTCCACATAACCGTATTTGCTTACATATGTGACAGTGAATGGTCCAGACCATCTTGATCGAAGTTTTCCCGGAAAAATTTTCAAACGGGAGTTGAAGAGAAGTACTTTGTCACCGACATTGAATTCTTTTCTGATTATCCTCTTGTCGTGCCAACGCTTCGTTTTCTCTTTATAAATCCTAGAATTCTCGTAAGCTTGCAAACGAAACTCTTCTAGCTCATTCAGTTGCAAAAGTCGTCTATCAGCGCTAAGCTTAGTGTGTAAGTTGAGTTCTTTGATAGCCCATTGAGCTTTCTACTCTAACTCAACGGGGAGATGACAGGCCTTTCCATAAACCAACCGATAGGGGGATGTTCCAATCGGGGTTTTGAAAGCTGTGCGATAAGCCCATAAGGTGTCATCGAGCTTATTACTCCAATCGGTTCTAGATTTCGAGACTACTTTTTGAAGAATTGTTTTTAGCTCTATGTTCGAAACTTCTACTTGACCGCTGGTCTGGGGGTGGTAGGCTAAACTTCGTCTGTGATACACACCATACTTGGCAAGCAGAGTGTCTAACTGCTTTTCTCCGAAATGAGTTCCTCGATCACTTATCACGGCTCTGGGTACACAAACGCGGAAAGATGATCTTTTTAAATAGTCGTATCAGAGCTCTAGCATCATTGTTGGGGGTGGCAGTTGTTTCTATCCACTTTGAAACATAGTCGACAGCGACTAAAATGTAACGATTTCCATTTGAAGAAGGGAATGGTCCTTGATAGTCAATACCCCAGACATCGAATATCTTGACTTCTAATATGCCGTTTTGAGGCATTTCATGTCTTTTGGATATTTGACCCATTCGTTGACAAGCATCACAAGCCATAACAAAGTCTCTTCAATCTTTTAACATCGAGGGCCAGAAAAACCCGGATTGTAAGACTTTGGCTACGGTCTTGGACGGACCATGATGACCACCATAAGCAGATGAGTAGCATCCTTCTAAAACTCCTTTTACTTCCCACTGGGGGATACAACGTCTATACAGACCATCTGAGCACTGCTTGAAAAGATAGGGGTCATCCCAAACAAAGAATTTTGCATCATGCAAAAATCTCTTTCTTTAGTTATAAGAAAGGTCGGAGGGTAGCTGGCGACTGACAAGGAAGTTGGCAATATCAGCATACCAAGGAGAAGAGTCCGCAATTGCCATTAATGAATCATCAGCGAACGAATCATTAATTGGCGTTGGTAATCCTATTTCAGTTACTCTTTTCCTTGAGAGGTGGTCAGCGACTACATTCTCTGCTCCTTTCTTATCTCGGATCTCTAAATCAAACTCTTGAAGGAGTAAGATCCATCGGATAAGTCTAGGTTTTGCCTCTTTCTTTGAAAGCAGATATTTCAAGGCAGCATGGTCAGTGTAGACAATAACTTTTGATCCTATTAGGTACGAGCGAAATTTGTCTAAGGCATAGACAATGGCGAGAAGTTATTTCTCAGTGGTGGCATAGTTGATTTGGGCAGGATCTAGGGTTTTACTAGCATAGTAAATCGCATGAAGAAACTTTTCCTTTCTTTGCCCTAAAACAACTCCTACGGCATAATCACTCGCATCGCACATCAGTTCAAAGGACAGATTCCAATCAGGCGAGTGGATAATAGGTGCGGTGATCAAAGCACGTTTGATTTTGTTGAATGCTTCAAGGCATTCCTTTGTGAAATTGAAAGGTGCATCCTTGAAAAGGAGCTCAGTCAGGGGCTTGGCTATCTTTGAAAAATCTTTTATAAATCGCCGGTAGAAACCGGCATGGCCAAGGAAACTCCTGATTCCTTTTACATTAGCAGGGGGTGGCAGTTGTTCAATAACTTGGATCTTAGCTCGATCCACTTCTATACCTCTTTCTCAAAAGATGTGTCCTAAAACTACACCTTCGTTCACCATAGAGTGACACTTTTCCCAGTTGAGAACAAGGTCGACTCCTTCACAACGTTTTAGAACTCTGGATAGATTTGTCAAACAATGATCAAAGGAAATGCCATAGACGCTAAAATCGTCCATAAATACGTCCATGATAGATTCAACAAAATCTGAGAAGATACTGGTCATGCAACGCTGGAAAGTGGCAGGTGCATTACATAAGCCAAATGGCATTCTGCGATAAGCGAAAGTACCATAGGGACAGGTGAAGGTGGTTTTCTCTTGGTCCTTAGGGTGGATAGGGATTTGGAAAAATCCTGAGTAACCATCTAAATAACAGAAATACTTGTGGCAAGCTAACCTCTCTAGCATTTGGTCAATGAAGGGTAGAGGATAGTGATCTTTCCTAGTTGATTGATTCAGCTTTCTGTAGTCAATACACATACGCCATCCCGTCACAATCCTTGTGGGGATGAGCTCATTCTTCTCATTTTTGACTACTGTTGTTCCTTCTTTCTTGGGAACAACTTGAACGGGGCTAACCCATTTAGAGTCAGAGATTGCATAGATTATGCCAGCATCTAGCAATTTCATAACTTCAGTTTTAACTACTTCCTGCATGTTGGGATTAAGACGGCGTTGACCTTGAACACAAGGTTTTTGGCCTTCTTCTAAATTGATTCTATGCATGCAGAAGTCTGGGCTTATGCCTGTTAAATCTTCGAGTTTGTAACCTATTGCCTTTTTATGCTTTTTCAAGACAGTCAATAGTGAGGTTAACTGATTTTCATCTAGGAGAGCACTCACTATGACCGGGCAATACTCAGATTCATCTAAAAAAGCATATTTTAGATTCGAGGGAAGAGGTTTTAGTTCAGGTTTTTGTACTTCTGCCTTGGCAGGAGTATCAATCAAGCTTATGAACTCTTTAATTTCTTCTGACAGTATCTCTTCTCCGGTCAGGTCCTTTTCCAGCTCACTGATCTCGAAATTGTCATTCTCAGAGATATCCTCCAACAACAAGATTGCCTCTAAAGGATCCTCGATTATTGATGGATACAGAGATTCATCAACAATGGAGTCGACAATATCAATAAAACAGCAAGACTCCTCTAGCATGGGGCTTTTCATTGCACTGTTCAAGTTATAAGTGACTTTATCATCACCTACTTCTAGTGTCAGTTTTCCATTCTTAACATCGATTACTGCTCCGGCAGTGTGTAAAAATGGTCTTCCTAAAATAATAGGGATTTGAGAATCTTCAGCCATATCTAGCACGATGAAATCGACGGGAATGAAAAACTTTCCTACTTTGACAGGCACATCTTCTAAAACTCCCATAGGTTGTTTTTAAGAACGGTCTGCCATTTGCAGAGTGACACTGGTGCATTTGAGAATTCCCATATTCAACTTTTCACATATGGAATAGGGCATGACGCTTACACTGGCACCTAGATCGCATAGAGCTTTATCGATTGTGTAGGTGCCTATAGTGCAAGGTATAGAGAAACTACCGGGATCCTTTAACTTAAGAGGGGACTTATTTTGCAACAAAGCACTGCACTCAGCTGTGAATGCTATGATTTCAACATCATCTAAAGTCCTCTTCTTAGTTAAGATATCCTTCATGAATTTTATGTAAGAAGGGATTTGAGTGATCAATTCAGTGAAGGGAACCGTTACCTGGAGGTTTTTGACCACTTCCATGAATTTGCTAAACTGGGTTTCCTTATGATTTCTCCTCAAGCGTTGGGGAAATGGAACTTGGATTTTGATGGGTTCCTTCACAGGTTCATCCTTCTTTTCTTTGTTTTCCGCTTCCTTAGCGGTGGATGGTTGGGAATCTTTTTGGCTCTCTACTGGTGTTGGCTCAACTATTGTTTCCTTGGGTTGCTGAGGTTCCTTATAAGTGGTACCACTCCTAAGGGTGATAGCATTAGCGGTGTCCCTCGGTTGCTCACCATGAGGTGGGAGTTGGCCTTGTTTCCTTTGGGTATTAGAGGCAGCCAATTGGGCCATTTGAGTTTCAAGCATCTTGATGGCAGCATTTTGAGCTTGATCACTCTTTTGAAGTTGAGCAAACATTGAATCTTGTTTTTGAACAACTTGGAGAAGCATGGATTCAATTTTGCTCAGGCTTGAGTCATTGGGTTGGCTTTGATTTTGGGGTGGTTGGTGTTGAGGTTGGTGTTGGTGTTGGTAAGGTTGATTGAAGTTAGGTTGAAATGGAGGTCTCTGGTTTTGAAAACCAGGTAGATTATAGGGCTTCTGTTGATGTGGTATGAATGGTTGTTGAATCTGATGGTGGTAGGGGTGTTCTGAAAAAACCGAACCGTAAAAACCGAACCGAAAAAACCGTTAACCGCACATTTTTTTGGTTCAATTAACCGAACCGTAAAATAAATTTGGTTCAGTTAACCGAACCGATTTTTACCCTCTAAAACCAGTTCGGTTTCGGTTACCATTACTAAATATTCGGTTAACCGGTTCGAACCGGAATTTATAAGAAAAAAAAATTAAAAGAAACCCTAAAAATACATTCATTCATTCAGACTCTTCATTCACTCTGCCTCCCTCCCTCACAATCTTTCATTCACTCCGGCACTCCGCCTCCCTCCCTCCCTCACTACTTCACACCGCCTCCGGCACTCCGGCACTCCGGCACTCCGGCACTCTGTCTTGCCTTCTTCCTTGCCGTGCCTTCTTCCTTCTCTGTCGAGCGTCGTGCGTCGTGCGTCGTAGGCCGAAAGTTGCCTGCCGTGCATCGCCTTGCGTCGTCGTGCGTCGTTCAAATCCGTCTCTTCCCTCAGGTACTCTTTGTCTCATCTTCCTTCTCTTTTTAATTGTCTAATTGTCTAAAGGCTAAGGTTAAATCTCATATAAAATTACTTTACTACAAATTACATTATCAATGGCTGAGATGGAATTTTGATTGCTTAATTAATTTGTTACAAGTTTGTATGATTAATTTTTTGTTTAATTAATTTGTTACAGGTTTTGTTTAATTAATTTGTTACAGGTTGTTTGTATGATTAATTTTTTTTCATAAATTCTAGAATGCGACGGTCTCAGAATTTGAGGCCGTCTTACACATATATAATGTTTTTAATCTTTTATCAGCGTAGTTTTTAACTTTTTATCAGCATAGTTTTTAATGGTAACGGTCTCAGAATTTGTGACAGTCTCGGAATTTGTCAACCTCTTTTATCAGCATAGTTTTTAATCTTTTAACGTGGCATATACATATATAATGTATTAATGTTCATCTAGTAAAGAATTTTAATCATCGTCTTAAACTCAGCGTATGAAAAAAAGTCTAAAAAAAAATTTAAGTCGGTTCGGTTAACCGGCTAACCGAACCGTTCAAATCGGTTAACCGAACCGAAATTAACCGGTTAAATTCGGTTCGGTTTCGGTTTGGTTTTTTAGTGAACCGGTTGAGCGGTTAACCGACATTTTAAACCGGTTCGGTTAACCGAACCGGTTTTGAACACCCCTAGATGGTGGGGATTCTGAATGTTGGTGCTTTTGTAGGACAAAAGAGGATGGTTCTTTGTGTTCTCATTATAGAAGTTTGAGAAAGCATTGCCCTGCCTGTATGCTTGGTAGGCATTGACTTGCTCTAGCGAACTCCTACATTCTTGAAAACTGTGTCCTCCAACCCCACATGTCTCACATACCACTACGTGGTTAGTGACGTTAACATGTTGCTTGGATTGGGAAGAGCTTCCTACTTGTTGCTGCAGAAGGGCTAATTGGGCTTCTAGGAGTGCTACTTTGCTTGAATCTTCCTGCTTGGATTTGAGCGGCATAGCACGTGAGTTGCTATACTGAGAGTCGTGAATTGCCATTGACTCGATAGTTGCACTAGCTATTTCTACATCGATCTGATCGAAACGACCATGGTTAGCGGAGTCGAGGATACGACGCGATTCGCCACAACAACCGTTGTAGAAGGTGATAGCTAAGAACCATGAATCAAGGCCATGATGAGGGCATTCTCTTTGTAACTCTTTGTACCTTTCCCATGCCTCATAAAGGCTTTCATCGCCTCTCTGACGGAATCCAGTGATTTGACTTCGTAAGAGTGCGGTTCGTTCTGGTGGGAAGTACTTTTGATAGGAAGCAAGAGGTAGACTATCCCAGTCGGCTATTCATAAGACAACTTGGTCAAGGCTATTGATCCAAAGTTTTGCCTTTCCTGTTAAAGAGAAGGGAAAGAGCATTTCCCTAATCTGCTCTTGGGATACTCCAGTTTGTCTAATGTGGAGCAATAGTCACAGAAGTTTTGAATATGAAGGTTAGGATCTTCTATGGCATTGCCACCAAATTGACTTCTTTCTATTAAACTGATGAAGGCAGGTTTGATTTCAAAGTTTTGGGCTGTGATTTGGGGTGTAGCAATACCTCTTGGAAGTGTATCTGCAGTTGGTTTGGAATGGTCTGAAAGTCGAACCATTTTCTTTTGTGAAGATGAAGATGGAGTGTTGTTTGAAGGTTGATTGGTTTTTGAGAATGGAGAGGAGAATGGATCTTCTTCTCCTTCAAGATTAGATAAAATATCCGAGTAATTCTCACGAATACGGTCTAAACTTGAAGTATCAGAAGCTTTTGAGATTTCGTTGAATAGCTTCCGTCTCCTACGCAGAGTCCTTTCTAGATCGGGGTCTAAAGAGATAGGGGTCCCTAGTCTAGAAGATCTGGGCATAAGATTGAAAAGCTAAGATGAAAAATCAAGAGAGGTCTAAAGGAATTTGGGTGCCTAAAGACTAGATAAAACTAATTGCGATAAAAATCACAAGAAAAAGGAAAACTAAACCGTGCTCCCCGGCAACGGCGCCAAAATTTGATCGGGCCTGTCGCAAGCCCTGGTCAAATATAATTACCCAGACTAGGCTAATAGCAAATTAATGTAATTAGGGAAGTAGGGGTCGATCCTCAGGGAGATGGTGTTTCCTATAGAATGTGAAATGTCTTGCAATTGGGTCTTATCTAACGAGTATCTGGGTTTTGGGGTTTTGATTTCTAAACTAATAAAAAGCATAAATGAAAACAAAATAAAAGCAAATCAAAACGAAACAATAAAGCAGGTGATGAATTAACAATGATAAAAAGAATATAGGGAAGTAGGTTTACACATGTAGATTAACATATTGATGAAATTGGATTTAGAACATGCAAATAATTCATTGTGAGTTCGTAAGAATGATGTGTTCATTACAATCATAGATCAGATGGTCTAGCAGGCTTTTAGGCAATTTACTAGGTCTAATCTACCATGTCAAGCTTTCTCTTTTTAATTCACGTATTTCTACTTTGGAAAAGAATTCCATTTTAGTCAATGATTTTGATCAGGAATCGTTAACTATCGTTATAGTCCAAACATGCATAGACACAATCTTTTAAAAGCACAATTTCTTTTATCCAATTATCATCTTTTAATCAACCTACATGGCTACCCTACACCCTAGAAAAACGACTACTCACTCATGGTGATGTTTAGATCTAAGATGATGTTAATAATAAAAACTAGGATAGACATGTTTCTTTGGTTTTGATAATATTTTAAGACTCTTTAATTGGCGATAATAACGGCGCTAAATTGACGATCTAGGGAAATGAAATGATTACAACGATATTGAAATTGAATCTAAAATAACATGTAAAGAAAATAGCAATCAAATAAGAAACATAAAGACTTTAAACAAAAGATAAAATAAGAATACCTAGATGACGATCAACAACGACAATGATGAAATATAAACAACCATAATAGAAATTCCTTGCATAGAATAGTCGATCCACGAATTACAATACTTTAACCACATAAAGTAGATTACAAAGATGGAATTTTTATTGATCTAGGCTAAGGATTTGATGTAGAGAAATCAAAAATAAACTAAGAAACTAAGGACAAAAAGGAAGAAGAAAATGATCTAGACGAGAGAAGAGAGGCTAGGTTTCTCTCCTCCTAATCTAGGTTTTTATGCAATGTAAAAAGAAGAGTAGGGTTTCTAATTGTGTGTAGAGAAGTGTGTTGAGATGTGGTGGCTGAGGCACTCTTATATAGCAGTAGGTTTTGTGGGGAAGGGGTCATACATTAAACATATAGGACAAAATAAAGGAAGTCGAAGCAACAGCTCGGATCAGCAAACATACCCGATCGGGTACACTACTTACCCGATCGGGTATGTAGTAATCTGGATGCTTTGACTTTCGTTTCATCTCCCTTGGCCTATGACTTGACTTTCATTATCCCCCTTGACCTTTTGAGTCGGGTTTGTTGATAGGGTTTGATGTAAAATGATGCTTTCTTCGCCTAACTGATCGATCTTCTGACAACTGCGAAATTGTCTTTGCTTCTTCTTTCTTTTGAATCAGTGAACCTTCTTGAAATGCCTTTGACTTGGTCAAGCTTGTTTCTTCAAATCGTCGGGTTCTAGGCAAATGCTCGGGAATATAGAAAAAGGGCGTAGTAACGTCACTTTCCCTACAAAACAGGTTAGAACATAGGAATTCGCCTAGAAGACGAAATTAGCTCATAAAATGGCTTAACAAAGCACAAATGACATACAAAACCGAGCTAAATTGGGGGTTAAAATCATGCAAATATTCACTTATCATATGTAACTAAGGGAAGCATAAAATATGTATATAAAAAAGGATCATTAACCGTATTATATTATCGTTGTCCTACCAGGAGGAATTGAGTCTTTAGTATACGAAATTTATATCATATACGAATCAGGGAAACGTTTATTCCGTGGACCTGTTTGTCATGCTTGCAACATACAGATGCTAGTGCGTGTCATTTATTGTGAGAGTATGTTTGATTCACATGATTGTTTGTTATATGCGTATTGGATTGTTGGATGCGTTGTATTGTCTTGTGTATCACGTCTCCAACCTCTTTGATTATATGGTTATTAGCGGTGAGATGCAAACTGTTAGTAGCGATATAGTTACCAAGGTGAGTCTTCCCTAGTCTTACATGTATGATGGATAAGTCGTTAATGATTCTCACATGCTCATATGGTTATCATGTAATGATATAGTTAGAATTCACATGTCACATATATATGTATGATAATGTATGCTTATATGCCTTAATCATGTTTGTTTTCATGTGATATGGTTGTGAGAACGTCGAGTTACTCCCCACTGAATCTAGCATTCATGTTACATGAATGAACATGTTAAAGGCTGGTGTTGCATAGGGGTTTTGACGAGTGAGCTAGCGAGCGTTGTACTTACAGTGATTCACCCTTAACATTGTAGTTTATAGTAGTTTTATTATCTTATTTGTGTAATTACCAAGGGATCGAGATCCCTTGTATTTATTAAAGTAATAATTTGTATAAATGATTTATTAAACGAAGTTTTGGTTTTATAATATAGTGGCATTCGCGGTTTTGCCTTTAAAGTTTTCAAAATCTCGTATTTTCGCTGAAAATATATGTGTTTACTTTATTACATTATCGCGGGGTGTCACAACGTTGCTTATAAATCATTAGCAAAACAATAGCCAATGGAATTAAGAAAGTCCTCCCATGATTAAATTTTGAGAATCAAAGCGGTTTTGTATCGGGGAGTCAAATTACTCATAACATTGTTATCTTTCAAGAAGCTATTCATACTATGAGAAAAAATAAAAGGGGAGAAGGGTTATATGGCCATCAAAATTGATTTGGGAAACGCCTACGACCGTCTAAAATGGAACTTT
>JAIUZE010016776.1:0-56045 GCA_022085475.1 Heliosperma pusillum
GAAAAGCATATCATATATGTTTCAGTTTTGTATTTTCCATATACATTGCTTTTATGTTATTTCATGTTTCATTAAACTCGACATTTCGTTGGGGGAGAACTCGGAGTTACTCCCCACTGACTGTGGCTTCCGTGTTTATATTTAATGCGGTCGAACAGGTGGTGAATGCATATTTGGGGTACATTGACGAGCTAGCGAGCGAAGTATTACCTAGGACCTATATTCGGTTCTTAGTTTGTATATTATTATATACTCTTTTATTTCCGTATTTATACGGGAGATATGTCTCCCGTCTTGTAAAAGTCTTATGTATAATATTAATTTTCTTTTGTAATGACCCTTTTTATTTATGACACCCTTTGTTATGTATTAATGACCGTTCTTTAAAACAACCTATGAGAGTTTTACAAGATGTGCCTGTCAAAGTAGGAAAATTTTTCACTCCCGTCGATTTCATCGTCCTCGATATGGCTGACGATTCTCAAATCCCTATCATTTTAGGAAGGCCATTTTACACACTGCCGGAGTAGTGATCGATGTTAAGAATGGATAACTGACACTAGAAGTAGGTGATGAAAAAGTCACCTATAACTTGAACAGTGCAACGAAAAGCCCCATGCTAGAGGAGTCTTGCTGTTTTATTGATATTGTCGACTCCATTGTTGATGAATATCTGTATCCATCAATAATCGAGGATCCTTTACAAGCAATCTTATTGTTAGAGGATATCTCTGAGAATGACAATTTCGAAATCAGTGAGCTCGAAAAGGATCTGACCGAAAAAGAAATACCCTCAGAAGAAATTAAAGAGTTCATAAGCTTGATTGATACAACTGCCAAGGCAGAAGTACAAAAACCTGAACTAAAACCTCTTCCCTCGAATCTAAAATATGTTTTTCTAGATGAATCTGAGTATTGCCCAGTCATAGTGAGTGCTCTCCTAGATGAAAATCAGTTAACCTCACTATTGACTGTCTTGAAAAAGCATAGAAAGGCAATAAGTTACAAACTCGAATATTTAACAGGCATAAGCCAAGACTTCTGCATGCATAGAATCAATTTAGAAAATGGCCAAAAACCTTGTGTTCAAGGTCAACGCCGTCTTAATCCCAACATGCAGGAAGTAGTTAAAACTGAAGTTATGAAATTGCTATATGCTGGCATAATCTATGCAATCTCTGACTCTAAATGGGTTAGCCCTGTTCAAGTTGTTCCCAAGAAAGGAGGAACAACAGTAGTCAAAAATGAGAAGAATGAGCTCATCCCCACAAGGATTGTGACGGGATGGCGTATGTGTATTGACTACAGAAAGCTGAATCAATCACCTAGGAAAGATCACTATCCTCTACCCTTCATTGACCAAATGCTAGAGAGGTTAGCTTGCCACAAGTATTTCTGTTATTTAGATGGTTACTCAGGATTTTTCCAAATCCCTATCCACCCTGAGGACCAAGAGAAAACCACCTTCACCTGTCCCTATGGTACTTTCGCTTATCGCAGAATGTCATTTGGCTTGTGTAATGCATCTGCCACTTTCCAGCGTTGCATGACCAGTATCTTCTCAGATTTTGTTGAATCTATCATGGAAGTATTTATGGACGACTTTAGCGTCTATGACATTTCTTTTGATAATTGTTTGACAAATCTATCCTGAGTTCTGAAACGCTGTGAAGAAGTCGACCTTGTTCTCAACTGGGAAAAATGTCACTTCATGGTGAACGAAGGTGTAGTTTTAGGTCACATCGTTTCAGAAAGAGGTATAGAAGTGGATCGAGCTAAGATCCAAGTTATTAAACAGCTGCCACCACCTGCTAATGTAAAAGGAATCAGGAGTTTCCTTGGCCATGCCGGTTTCTACCGACAATTTATAAAAGATTTTTCAAAGATAGACAAGCCCCTGACTGAGCTCCTTTTTAAGGATGCACCTTTCAATTTCACAAAGGAATGCCTTGAGGCATTCAACAAAACCAAACGTGCTTTGATCACCGCACCTATAATCTAATTACCTGATTGGAATCCGCCCTTTGAACTGATGTGCGATGCGAGTGATTATGCCGTTGGAGTTGTTTTAGGGCAAAGAAAGGAAAAGTTTCTTCATGTGATTTACTATGCTAGTAAAACCCTAGATCCTGCCCAAATCAACTATGCCACCACTGAGAAAGAACTTCTCGCCATTGTCTATGCTTTAGACAAACTTCGCTCGTACCTAATAGGATCAAAAGTTATTGTCTATACTGACCATGCTGCCTTGAAATATCCGCTTTCAAAGAAAGAGGCAAAACCTAGACTTATCTGATGGATCTTACTCCTTCAAGAGTTTGATTTAGAGATCCGGGATAAGAAAGGAGCAGAGAATGTAGTCGCTGAGCACCTCTCAAGGATAAGAGTAACTGAAATAGGATTACCAACGCCAATTAATGATTCGTTCGCTGATGATTCATTAATGGCAAATACGGACTCTTCTCCTTGGTATGCTGATATTGTCAACTTCCTTGTCAGTCGCCAGCTACCCTCCGACCTTTCTAATAACCAAAGAAAGAGATTTTTCCATGATGAAAAATCCTTTGTTTGGGATGACCCCTATCTTTTCAAGCAGTGCTCAGATGGTCTGTATCGACGTTGTATCCCCCAGTGGGAAGTAAAAGGAGTTTTAGAAGGATGCCACTCATCTGCTTATGGTGGTCATCATGGTCCGTCCAAGACCGTAGCCAAAGTCTTACAATCCGGGTTTTTCTGGCCCTCGATGTTTAAAGATTCACGAGACTTTGTTATGGCTTGTGATGCTTGTCAACACATGAGACAAATGTCCAAAAGACATGAAATGCCTCAAAACGGCATACTAGAAGTCGAGATATTCGATGTCTGGGGTATTGACTATCAAGGACCATTCCCTTCTTCAAATGGAAATCGTTACATTTTAGTCGCTGTCGACTATGTTTCAAAGTGGGTAGAAGCAATTGCCACCCCCAAACAATGATGCTAGAGCTGTGATACGACTATTTAAGAAGATCATCTTTCCGCGTTTTGGTGTACCCAGAGCCGTGATAAGTGATCGAGGAACTCATTTCGGAGAAAAGCAGTTAGACACTCTGCTTGCCAAGTATGGTGTGTATCACAGACGAGGTTTAGCCTACCACCCCCAGACCAGCGGTCAAGTAGAAGTTTCGAACAGAGAGCTAAAAACAATTCTTCAAAAAGTTGTGATAAGTGAATATTTGTATTATTTTAACCCCCAATTTAGCTCGGTTTTGTATGTCATTTGTGCTTTGTTAAGCCATTTTATGAGCTAATATCGTCTTCTAGGCGAATTCCTATGTTCTAACCTGTTTTGTATGGAAAGTGACGTTTCTACGCCCTTTTTCTATATTCCCGAGCATTTGCCTAGAACCCGACGATTTGAAGAAGCAAGCTTGACCATGTCGAAGGCATTTCAAGAAGGTTCACCAATTCAAAAGAAAGAAGAAGTAAAGACGAAGTCGCAGTTGTCGTAAGATCAATCAGTTAGGCGAAGAATTCATCGTTTTACATCAAACCCTATCAACAAACCCGACTCAAGACGTCAAGGGGGATAATGGAAGTCAAGTCATATGCAAGGGGAGATGAAACGAGGGTCAAAGGACCAAGACCACAACTTACCCGATCGGGTAAGTGTGTACCCTATCGGGGATCCTTGCTGATCCGCACTTTTGCTTTGACTTCCTCCTTTTTGTCCTATGTGATCAATGTGCGACCCCTTCCCCACGAAACCCTAATGCTATATAAAGAGCTTTAGCCACCACACTTCAAAACATCTCTTCATACTTTACTTCTCTTCTCTTCTTACAATTCTCTTTAGATTAGAAAACCTAGTTTAGGAGAAGAGAGACCTAGCCTCTCTTATCTCATTTTCTTCTTTTTTATCTTTAGTTCTAGTTTATTTCTGTCTTTTCTACATCAAATTTTTAGCTTAGATCAATAAGAATTTCATCTTTGTAATCTACGTTATTTGGTTCAAGTATTGTGATTCATGGAACGATTATTCTAAGCAAGGGATTTCTATTATTGTTGTCATCATTATCATTGTTGATTGCCAACTAGGTATTCCTATCTTATCTTTTGTTTAATGTCTTTATGTTTTCTATTTGATTGTTATTTTATATCCATGTTATCTTAGATTCATTTTAGTATCGTTATAATCGTCATTTCATTTCATTTCATTAGATTATCAATTTAGCGTCGTTATTATCGCCATATAAAGAGTCTTAAACTATTGTCAAAACCAAATAAACATGTCTATCCTAGTTTTTGTTATTTACTTCATCTTAGATTTAAACATCGCCATGAGTGAGTAGTCACCTTTCTAGGGTGTAGGGTAGCCATGTTAGATTGATTAAAAGATGATAATTGAATAAAAGAAATTGTGCTTTTAAAACATTGTGTCTATGCATGTTTGGACTATAACGATAGTTGACGATTCCTGATTGATGTGCATATTTTATATGCACATTTACACACTTATTCGCCCCCATTTCAGTCTTACTTATAGCTCATTTGAGCCGAATTCATGTCATATGCCCCGTATTTGCTACTTTGGTATGTTTAGTCTCCTATTTGCAGGTTAGACACATTCTAGGTGCGATCGGGAGCATATTTGGACATGCAAAGGACAAAGGACTATAGACCAGCCTTTCAATGAACAGAACATCTCGTTTCGGAAGCTCAGCAAGCAAATAAAACCCAAGAACCAGCCCACACCGATCGGTGGGCCAGGACACCGATCGTCACACACTTCTTGGAGCCAGTAACACTCTCTTATAAGCCCCGTGTACATTACAAACAGGCCCAGATCTACCTAAGGGCCTTGCACCTAGCTTGGACTATGAAATGAAGACAGAGGGAGAGGAAATGAAGCCCACTCCGATCGGTGGGGCACTTGAGGGCCTCTCCACCGATCGGCCATGACAAGCCCACTTTCGTTTTCTACCTCTCTAATCTACTGGGCAAGCTATTGAGCAACGGGACCGAAGCTTTCCGAAGCCCAAGTCACTCAGAAGAAACATCGAAGCCCAAAAGAGAAAACCTAGCTCTATATGAAGGAGAAGTGAAGAGAGTGAGGGGGATCTCTCGCTAGACGCAAGATCCCTTGTCACGGATCGAGTTTCCGCTCTAAAACACCATTTTAGATTATTGTTTTACATTTTAGTCAATTAGTTTTAAGTTTTCGTTCGTTTACAACACTATATCGATCGGCATAGCCTTATACCGATCGGCATCCTCCTTGTTTTTGCCCTAATTCAGGTTCTGATTCAGTTTTATTTCGTTTTCTGTCATTTTCGTTCATGTTTGTACGTTTCTCGACCATGAATCTTGCCATACCATCATGTGTCTTCTTGTTTTGCTTAATATCTATCACCATGAGTAGCTAAATTCCATACTAGGGTTAGGGACGAATCGATATTGATTAGGGCATTGACTTGTTGATTAAACTGTTTTGCATAGCCTCTTTGTTTGTTTCATCGCGTTAGTTGATAGTGACGACTCTTGACTCACGCCGTAGTATAAGCCTATTGAGACCGACCAAGTAATATAGGCATAGACGACCAAACTCAAATAGGTGGTGGCTGTCGAGACCTACAAAGTAACATAGTTTACCACCCGAGACTTATACATTACCTTGACACCCATTTCCCGAGTCAACATTGATAGTCCCGTCATACCCTAGTTTCATTCTCTATTGAACTTACATTTCCTTTCATTTAGTATTTGTTAGTTATTAAGCTTGACCTTTTGTTTATCATTTAGATTTTGTTTCTCTCTAAACTCAACCCCTCAAAACTGTAAACACCATAGAATTGAACAACTAGACACCCTACATCCGTTTAAACAATAGTCCTCCCTGTGAATTCGACACCCGACTTACCACTAGCTTCATTAGCTAGTATTGTTGGCTTATAAATATTGTTTGATAGCAGTCCCGACGACAAACTGCATATCACTGATCAAAATCATTGACTAGAATGGAATTCTTTTCCAAGGTAGAGATACGTGAATTGAATAGACAAAGCATGACATGGTAGATTAAGACCTAGTAAATTGCCTAAAAGCCTGCTAGACCATTTGATCTAGGATTGTAATGAACACATCATTCTTACGAACTCACAATGAATTATTTGCATGTTCCATATCCAATTGCATCAATATGTTAATCTACATGTGTGAACCTACTTCCCTAGATGCTTTTCATCATTGTTAATTCATCACTTGCTTTATTGTTTTCATTTCCATTTGCTTTCATTTCGTTTTCGTTTATGCCTTTTATTAGTTTAGAAATTAAAATTCCAAAACCCATATATTCGTTAGATAAGACCCAATCGCGAGACATTTCACATTCTATAGGAAACACCATCTCCCTGAGGATCGACCCCTAGTTCCCAAATTACACTAATTTGTTATTAGCCTAGTCTGGGTAATTTATCTTTGTATCGGGCTTGCGACAGGCTCGGTCAAGTTGTCTCGAAATCTAGAACCGATTGGAGTAATAAGCTTGATGACACCTTATGGGCTTATCGCACAGCTTTCAAAACCCCGATTGGAACATCTCCCTATCGGTTGGTTTATGGAAAGGCATGTCATCTCCCTGTTGAGTTAGAGTACAAAACTCACTGAGCTATCAAAGAACTCAACTTAGACACTAAGCTTAGCGCTGATAGACGACTTTTGCAACTCAATGAGCTAGAAGAATTTCGTTTGAAAGCTTACGAGAATTCTAGGATTTATAAAGAGAAAACGAAGCGTTGGCATGACAAGAGGATAATCAGAAAAGAATTTAATGTCGGTGACCAAGTACTTCTCTTCAACTCCCGTTTGAAAATTTTTCCGGGAAAACTTCGATCAAGATGGTCCGGACCATTCACTGTCACATATGTAAGCAAATACGGTTATGTGGAAATAATGACTAGTAATGGTGAAAAATTCAAGGTCAATGGGCACCGATTGAAACTCTACTACAGCATTGCATTCATGATTCACTAAGATTGCATTCATGATTCACTAAGATTTGAAGTCTTTTTCACTTTGAATTACCCCTCAAAATTAGCCCCTTCATACAAATGTTTCACAAGATAATATCTACATATAAAAACTGCCTACCTTGTTGAGCTAGTAGCTAGACTATGGTGTATGAGTGCTCTATTGAGAAAATTTTGTTCCTTGATGTCAAAGTGAATTTGGGAGACCGAAATTGTTCAAGAAGTGATGTTATGTTCAGAGAAGAAAAAAAAATCGAAAGAAAAAGAAAGAAAAAGAAATAAAAGAAGAAGTTGTGAGTATCTCCTCAAAATGTCAATTTAATGTTTAGAAGGAATTCACTCTTGTGTTTCGTGTGTAATAAGCCAATCCGTTCCTTCTGGCTTCGTTATTCGTCTTTTGGGAATTAATCAAAAGTTTGGATTGAGTATTCATTTATCATTGGTCAGTTGCTAGCTCATTCTAACCTTCACATGACCATAACTGTTTATCCACCTTTCACCCATTTCCCAAAGCCTTCTTCATATTTTTTCGGCTTCTTTTCTGTGTGCATTGTGATCTTTGACTTGTGTTTTGAATTGTTTACCATATTAGACTGCGGACACATTTTCATAAGTCGTAGATAGGTGAGTGTCTCAAAAACATTTACACATAAAGAAATCACCTTTTGCATACATGAGTGTTCGAGTGTGCCGTGAGAGTCCATTTGTCAAAAAGATCATGCAAGAGCCGAAAATTCTGTAGTGAAATTCTTTGTACTGCGCCGTTATGTAAATCTCAGCCATGTTTATGTATCATTCTTGCCCACGTTGTTTTTGGGTTATGATTCATTATGTTTCCAAAGTTTTACGTTGAGATTTGTTTCTTGATGGTGTAGTAACCAATGCTTGCAACCCTTGTCCTGGTATTGTTTGTTATGTTTGCTTGAGGACAAGCAAGGGTTTAGCTTTGGGGAGTTTGATAAGTGAATATTTTTATGATTTTAATCTCCAATTTAGCTCGGTTTTGTATGTCATTTGTGCTTTGTTAAGCCACTTTATGAGCTAATATCGTCTTCTAGGCGAATTTCTATGTTCTAACCTGTTTTGTAGGGAAAGTGACGTTTCTACGCCCTTTTTCTATATTCCCGAGCATTTGCCTAGAACCCGACGATTTGAAGAAGCAAGCTTGACCAAGTCAAAGGCATTTCAAGAAGGTTCACTGATTCAAAAGAAAGAAGAAGCAAAGACGATTTCGCAGTTGTCAGAAGATCGATCAGTTAGGCGAAGAAATCATCATTTTACATCAAACCCTATCAACAAACCCGACTCAAGAGGTCAAGGGGGATAATGAAAGTCAAGTCATATGCAAGGGGAGATGAAATGAAAGTCAAAGCTTCTAGAATACAACTTACCCGATCGGGTAAGTGGTGTACCCGATCAGGTATCTCTGCTGATCCGAGCTTTTGCTTCGACTTCCTCCTTTTTGTCCTATGTGATGAATGCATGACCCCTTCCCCACGAAACCCTACTGCTATAAAAGGATGCCTCAGCCACCACATATCAACATGTACCTCTCCACACTTCACACTTCTCTTCTTACACTTCTCTTTAGATTAGAAACCCTAGATTAGGAGGAGAAAAACCTAGCCTCTCTTCTCTTGTCTAGATCATTTTCTTCTTCCTTTTTGTCCTTAGTTTCTTAGTTTATTTCTGTCTTTTCTACATCAAATCCTTAGCCTAGATCAATAAGAATTTTATCTTTGTAATCTACTTTGTGTGGTTCAAGCGTTGTAATTCGTTGATCGACTATTCTATGCAAGGAATTTCTATTACGGTTGTTTGTAATTCATCATTATCGTTGTTGATCATCATCTAGGTATTCCTATTTTATCTTTTGTTTTAAGTTTTCATGTTTCTTATTTGATTGTTATTTCCTTTACATGTTATTGTAGATTCAATTTCAATATCGTTGTAATCGTTTCACTTCATTAGATCGTTAATATAGCGTCGTTATTATCGCCATATAAAGAGTCTTAAAATATTGTCAAAACCAAATAAACATGTCTATCCTAGTTTTCATTATTAACATCATCTTAGATTTAAACATCGCCATGAGTGAGTAGTCGTTTTTCTAGGGTGTAGGGTAGCCATGTAGGTTGATTAAAAGATGATAATTGGACAAAAGAAATTGTGCTTTTAAAACATTGTGTCTATGCATGTTTGGACTATAACGATAGTTAACGATTCTTGATCAAAATCATTGACTAGAATGGAATTCTTTTCCAAGGTAGAAATACGTGAATTGAATAGACAAAGCATGACATGGTAGATTAAGACCTAGTAAATTGCCTAAAAGCCTGCTAGACCATATGATCTATGATTGTAATGAACACATCATTCTTACGAACTCACAATGAATTATTTGCATGTTCCAAATCCAATTTCATCAATTTGTTAATCTACATGTGTGAACCTACTTCCCTAGATTCTTTTTATCATTGTTAATTCATCATCTGCTTTATTGTTTTCGTTTTTGTTTGATTTTATTTTGTTTTCATTTATGCTTTTTATTAGTTTAGAAATCAAAACCCCAAAACTCAGATACTCGTTAGATAAGACCTAATTGCAAGACATTTCACATTCTATAGGAAACACCATCTCCCTGAGGATCGACCCCTACTTCCCTAATTACATTAATTTGTTATTAGCCTAGTCTGGGTAATTATATGTGACCAGGACTTGCGACAAGTCCGATTAATGGCCGTCAAAAGATTTCTTAGGTACTTAGTTGGAACGCAAACATTGTATCTTTGGTATCCCTAACATTGTCCTTTTGATCTATTAGGGTACTCGGATGCGAATTACGCCGGAAGCGTCGTTGATAGAAAGTGCACGTCCGTAATTGCAACTTTCTTGGGTCCTTGTTTAATTTCATGGGTTTCAAAGAAACAAAACACCGTCGGTCTTTCCACAGCCGAAAGCGAATATGTTAGTGTCGCATTGTGTTGCGCGCAAATTCTATGGGTTCGACAACAATTGAAAGACTATGGTATTGTATTCGATTCCACTCCTATCTTATGTGATAATACAAGTGCCATTAATATTTATAAGAACTCGATACAACACTCAAGGACTAAACACATTGACATAAGACATCACTTTTTACGTGAACATGTGGAAAAAGGTCAAATCTGTCTTAACTTTTGTAGAACCAAAAATCGAAGTGCCGACATTTTTACAAAACCGCTTGATAGAGAACAATTCGTAAAACTTCGGTTGGAAATTGGTTTGTTGGATTGCGTATAATTCTATGAGTAGACGATTTGCCTAAATGATTGATTAGAGTGGTTGATACATTTTAATGTGTACTTATGTGATTAAGTGTGTTTTATTAACCATGTTTGAATGTTAATTTACAAGTATTATCCTTTGTGTAATAATGTGACATGCATAGAGCCAACAAAACAACTCACCACAAATATCACATCACCTTTCCTCCTTCTTCATGCCTTAACCATCCCACATATAACCTCCCTCATACCTTCCATAACACTTACCTTTCTACTTGAAATAATGCCTCCTAAGAAAGCCCAACTCAAAACCGTCAAACAAATTCGGGATTCGTTCAAACCAAAGCCCACACCATCCTCTACATGTAGGTTGTGGTGTGATTATCAATGAAGTTGTAGAGAACATTGAGAAAGAAATGGAGGAAAATGAAAAAGTGTTTTGGAGAAGAAGAAAACAAAGAGGAAAATGAGAAGGGAACCGAAAAAGGAGATGGAGAATAGGAGATTGTTAAGGAAAAAGAAATTGAATTTGAAAAATGTAGAAAAAATGGTGAAATAAAGAATTGAAAAAAAAAGGAAAACAAAAATTCGTCAAAAGAGAAGTGTGAGGTTGGGAAAAGTAAAGAGGTAGTGGAAGTTTGGATGGAAAATACGGAGTTGAAGACTATTCTTTCCGATTTTACCAAAGTCGGTAAAAACCGATAATGAATATGAGGATGAGGACGATGACGATGACATGTCCTAGACCTCTCGGCCCTACTCTTTTCTTAACCTATCCTTTTGCCTAACCAAGCCTTATATAATTTTGCTCATGGCTTTATGTTTGTTATGTGGTTCCATGAACTTGGTAGTATTTGTTTAATTTTCTTGAACTATGTGGTTTGTAAACTAACTTTGTCACTTTGTTGCATTAGAATGTTATTCTTCCTACTTGATGATGTCAAGAGGGGGAAGTTATTAAAATTGTGTGCATGTGTGATCCAATCACTCTTAGGCTTGCGTTCAGCGTAAATATGTTAGCTTAGCGATTTGAAATTCTACTTAAGTTAGTATAGACTTGACCAAAGTACCTTGATCATGTATGCGTCTTATCTTGATCATGTTTTGACTTGTGATATGTTTAGACTTTTGAACCTTGACCATAGATTGAGGGGGAAGAACACATTCAATTTTATTTGTCTTGCCATCAACAAAGGGGGGAATTGTAGAGACCATTTCTAGATTAGATTGGTTGATGATGCCTTAAGACAAATCAATCTTATTATTAATATAATGTGTGCCTCTTATGTTTTAATCTTATAGCTATGGAAGCTCAAGTAATCGTTCAAGGTTGCACAAGAAGATCAAGAGATGAAAATCGTCATTGTTAGAGTCGTTGTGTTGTATAAGAGATCATTAAATTCGATTCATGCTAAGTACTTCAAAACTGACAGTGACATGTCACTGTGGTTTCTGGCTCTGAAATATTTCGAAAATATTTTAACTCTTGAAAATTGTTTTCCAAACTTTTGATCAACATTTTACATTGCTAAAATTCTGGTTTGATCTTTATAATTGGAAGAAAGCTTTTAGTTGTCTTGGAGAAGAGGTAGCTTGCACAAAAAGACACTTGTAAAAAATTGGTTGTTTACTTTTTCTATATTTGGTGATGTTTATGGTTCCCATGAACACTATCATTTATGCTTTTTCTTGTTGAAAAAACTAACCCTTATTTGTCTAAATGTGTGTTGCAAAATTAAGGTTACTAGTAAACTTGATTACTTATGCAAGAAATTCATCTTGCTTGCATTAGGGGTCACGGTTTCTTGTGCCTCAATTGACCTCCTTATTTGTTGTTCAAGCTTCATTTCTTTAACATTTTTAACACTTGTACTTCATTGTAGTGTATTATTTTTAAAGATTATTTAATAGGAATACTCCAAACTTTGAGCCTCCTTCTCAAAATACTCTAAACTTTGATTTAACTGACAATATACCCAACTATTATACTCCTCCCCATCAAATAGAACAGGTGGGTGGGCTACCTGTTCTCCCGGTTTCTTTTTCTTTATATACTCTATTTCCTTCACTAGAAGCTATTAATACTCTCTTTATCTTCCCTCTCTATTCCTGCCATTAACACCTTTAACTACCGTCTTTCTCTCTCGACCATCTCTTTCCTCATCCTCTTTACATACTTTTCTTCTAAGATCCCAGCAATGTAGGTTCAGAGACCAGTTTGAAAACCCATGGCCTCATCTCATATTGTACCAGGCTAATGTATTAACTACGGATTCCAGTTTCAACAGCGCTTAATAAGCGAAATTTATACTTACTTCTGCAAGTAAATGTGGCCGTATTAACACCAATAATATGCCATCAGTACTTCCTGGTATAAGAAAGCTTTACTTTGCGAAACAACTTAACATCTTCGGTAAAAGAAGGCAAAACTACTGTTTCTTGAACAACATACACAATTCAGATATTTAGATATATCGTTGACATAAAGTGTGCTTGCTTAGTTAGTAAAGTGGAACACCAAAGCTATGATTTCAATTAGAAAATATACTTAGCATTGATAGCGGCATCTGTTTGTATGGCTCCCAATGACCTGTCCGTTTGGAGATGATATCTACCCAAACCACTGACTACGTAACTATGCAATGTACACTTATTAATAATGTTTATTTATTTAAAAACCCACTTGCTGGCATCACTGTGGTAATGTACTCCTTAGCAAACACATATTTTTCATAAAGAAAATTGAAGTTATTATTAGGATTTAGGAGATAGGTTAAGGAATTACATATACCAAATATAGAAATATAAGGAGAGATAGGAGAGAGCAGAGAAGAGAGAGAAAGGATTTAAGTTGAAAGAAATTGCAGGTTAACATTGTAATGGGAAGGGGAGGAAGATGAAGTTGGGTATAACTGTATAAGAAGGAAAGTGGGCCCTCATTATATTTTACAGGCTACTCCAGGTTAAAAAAATGGGCAATTCTATTAATTGATGAGGGGTGTAATAATTGGGTATATTGTTAGTTAAACTATAGATCAGAGTATTTTGAGAAGGAACCTCATAGTTTGGAGTATTTATATAAAATAACCCTATTTTTAATGTGAAGTACACTCTACCTTACATTATATATACCACACTTATTTCATTTGAACAAGTGGGCAACAACAAACATTTATAAGGAAAAAGACTTTGAGTTTTATTGAGTAAATTATCTTAGCAAAAACCGTTTAACATTTCATACTTAATTGTTTTACAAAATATTTTTCTTAAGTCTTTTACAAAGAGTTAGTTTGTTGCATCAAAGCATGTATTGTGTTCAATAATCTCGTGTAAGTACTTAATCGTTTTCTCCACCGTTCATTTTTTGAACATTTTGAGAAACACAAGTCTTGTAACAAACGAGCAAAACAAGTCTTAAGATAGAGTTATCTTGAGCAACTAGCAACTCGAAAGAGTTGGGGAAGTCTCTTGGCGGAGTAGCCTTGAGCAATAGCAACTCGAAAGAGTTGGGGAAGTCTCTTAGCGGAGTAGCTTTGAGCATAAGTCTTGGTGCAGAGTAGCATTGGGCAAATAGCAACCGGAGTAAGTTGGGGAATTGTTTTATTATTCGGGGTCTTTGTTTGTATGAGTTTATTTCAAAGATGTTTAATAAGATAACATTGTATGTAGGTCGCGGAGTAGTGACTGAACCAATTTAAAAAATATCCTTGAGTTTTGTCTATTACGTTCTTAATATTTCCGCTGCAATCTGAATTCACTGTTGATTCCATTGTGACATTTACATGCGTTGTTGGTTACTTCTAACTTTCTAGTTCTAAGTACCAACTTGTCATTTCTTCCAAGTAGTGTCTTAGTGATTATAGAGTAATTAAAGAAGCTTTAATTAAACTTAAAATTTTAAAATAGACACCTAATTCACCCCCTCCCCCTCTTATGTGATCTCGCCCTTGACTCTTCAGAAAGAGAGAAGAAATGAAAGAATAAGAGGGAGTAGTTTTTTGTATGTGCATTAGACTATGCTTATAGGTAGGTCTAGGAAAGACCAGGTCTTGAATAATGACAACATTTATAAATAAAAATAAAAGTAAAACAAATAAAAACTACAGCCTGAGTTCTCTAATTTATAGTCCAAGTGTTCCAAATCAGACCACATGGAACGTGTTTGCAGGAACCCAAGCAGAGGTCGCGTTAACTAGGTCGCGACCCGATTTTACTCTTAATTACATTTTAATTAGCTTGACCTAATTCCATTCTCCCAAGCAGAAGGTCACTACCTAAGTCATGAACCTAATCATTTTCCACTTCACAAGATTTCTAATCATAACCCACATTCTCTACCCCACTTTTCTCTCTCTTACTTTTCCAATTATTTTTCCTAACATATTATAAATCTACTTTTTCTTTTCTATTATTGTAAATATCTTAATAAAATAAAAAAGTACCCCAATATTTGATGGTGATATTAATCTTATGGCGTGCTTTACGGAAAAATTATTAAATAACAATGTTATTATTTTGAAAACTAATTAGAAGATTTCATTAACAATTAAAAAACAAATTGATAAACGGTTGTATACAATCAAACCGTTCAAGTTTAAAGAAAAATTCTCATTTAAGACGGCCACTATCCGTGAAATTATATTATTCGTCTTAAGCTTAAGACAATAAGACGGTCAAATGCATATCTATTATAATATGTAGTGTTATAATATATAGAGAAGATGATGATAGAAAGGATGTGTATTTCTCATTAGTAGAATGAGATATATATACAAGACATGATATGGGGGTTATGACGTAGGACACTAGAAAGACTCACCTAGAAACATCCTACATTGAAAGGCATTTAAAGGTGCTCACAATACATGTGCCTTATTGGCATCCACAATAAGTTTTCACAACACTCCCCCCTGGATGTCCATTTCTGAAGAAGATGCTTCGATGAAAACCTTACTAGAAAAACCTCGTGGGAAAATAACTAGTGAAGGAAAAGTACACCGATCTCCAAACATGCATAACAAGCTGCCTCGTTAAAAATTTTCCATGGAAAACCCAGTGGGACAAAACCACAAATAAGGAAAAAGAGTACACCGCCTGTCTACTCCCCCTGATGATTACATCACCTGACATAACGGGAAATGAATCATGCTTTGATCTAATTTCTTGATCGTAGAATATAATTCATCGTAGTTGATAAACTTGATATCTTCAGTTAGTAGAATTCCTTGATAAAAATCAATCTTCATATGCCTTTAGAACTCACAATTTGGATTTAGTCATTCATGATGACTCTTGATCTTCATTTCAGGTAAAACTTTCGCAATAGTGATAAGGTTTCTCCTCAATAAATGATATAACATTATGTCTAAAAATAATTGTCATATCGACAATCATGATGATCATGACTATAGCGTTATAATGTGCTTATAGTGCTACCTCGTTAAAAACCTTGCTAGGAAAAATCCATTGGGACAAAAACCTAGTCGAAGGGAAAAAGAGTGTAGCGATCTTCCATATGTTGAATAATAATTCAGTTAATACATTCAGTTATTTGCTTTGCTAAATTATCTTATTGTATGAATTGACATTCTCATTGTAGACTTTGATTACATTAGTTTTTCCAATCGTTGTGGTACTTCTAGACCATAAACTAATTTCATATGTTTAGCAAAAGATTCATTCAAATCTGAATTCTCATATGCTCAAACTTCAGGTTGAGACATTAATAAATACATCAAGTAAATTTTACAGAAGTTTTGATGTATCATTTTGGAACTGATCACAATGTCTTTCAATCATATCGTAGAGGTTTATGTATTTCATCATGAGTTTTCAAGAACTCAATTGATCAACCATTAACAATTGATGATCATTTATAAGAGGATTTTTCAGGGAATTATCCTCGTAGGAGTAAAATATATTTTTCTTTTAAACATTTATCAAAATAGAATCATAAAATTAATCATATGCATGCAAATGATATGTAACTAATTCTTAACAACATTCTAAAATAATGCAATGATGTACATATATTAAACTACGATGCAAATGATGAACTTAATTTCTAAATGCACATGATGATGACTCAAAATGCAAACTGTACAGTTTTTTGCTTTCCAATATTCATAATTTTGATTGACTTCATGTCAATGAATGGACTTCATGTTAATGAATGGACTTCATGTTCATGAGCTCATTTATAATCATCAAAGGTTATATATCGACAATCAAAATTGAACTTACATATAATATCCCCATTTTCTAGTCCATTAAACTCTGCGCACAAATGCATATCGTGTTCTTTAACCATATCGATACAATTTCAACATCTAGCAATATTGTCAGTACTGATTAGTGATATCTGAATATATATAGTACCATTCCTTTTATATATATATATAGGCCATCTATTATCATTCAGATATCTATGTCACCTTAGGGACATACAAATTTATTTACTCCATAAAAATACCAACTGCCCATGCTTGCCATTTTTTTATTATTTGAAATACGTGAACCGATATGACTCTCAGACTACATTTCATGTGTGATTACTGCTCAATTTGGCAAGTATTAAATTTTTCATTACATATATTTTCTATGACTAAGTTATAGCTCACTATACCACATATAAGGTAATCTGTCTATAATCAAATCATAGATTTCAATGTAATAATATATCACATTTTGATAAGGTGATCAAAGTGGTATCATAATACATCTTCATAACCAAAGGAATACCATCATTTCTAATTCCATCAACTTCTATTTGATGTATTTTGTATTGAAAACAAACCGCTGAACTTCAGGTCCAGTTGGGGATATCATACTTGTTTGTTTTTACTAACTTTTCCTTATCATTCTCCCCCTAAGGTGGTAAAAACTATCAACAACAGATAGATGTAAAGGCAAATATATCATTATATCCACCTTAGAACTAAATTTCTCATATCATAATGAGACCTTGATATGGGCACTTTTGTACAATAACAAAATGTTTCGGGGAGTAACATATTACGCAGTTGGATTTCAAATGTGCTGAATCACAATGCCCAATTTAGGAGATGAACGATTTCATATAATAATCAAAATGTGATTTCTGATCACAAGAACTACTCAGAAAAATCATTATGTGACTACAAGCCACTCAGTATAATGTCAATTTATACACGAACATTTAAGTTATTTATTCAGTTTTGAGTAGTGTTTAAATCTCCAATATCAAATATACTCAATTTTCGTGTAATGTCTTGCCTTTAAATAAAATTTCTACACGAAAGAGTTTCAGCACATGTCTTTTCTTTAAGATAAACTTCTGGTTATCAAAACGGGTATAGTAGGAACCCGGATGACCTTAATCGTCACATCATGGCCATTTAATGTCAACTTTCTTAATTTGTCCAAAATTTAAGGCAATATTTTATAAGCGTCTGATTTGGGTGTCTAAATATAATTTAATTTATCACACGCCACTTTCTAACTGACTATTTAACTTTCTAGTTAGCAATGTCGTATCAAGTACCAAATTTGTAGTTGACTATAATTACAGTGCTAAACTGCCGGTTATCAACATTTAATCATATAAATTCAAATTATTCTTTTGAACCTGGCCAAATAAACAATAGATGTGACATAAAACACTTACTGATCTCTTATTTAATTATACATGTGCCTTATGGGCATCCACAATAAGTTTTCACAACAATATCAAATTATTCCACTTATTGCCCAGAAAATACCAAAAACTGTCTTTATTACCTACCATCATGTGATAATATGTGACCCGTCTCAAGTTTAAGACGGTTAGTACCCATCTTAAGTAAAACTTATTTTAAAATTAAAACATAGTAGAGTAGTAACTATTGACTCTAGAACATACTTAAAAAAAAGACTCTCTTAACATAAACCTATTTCCCCCAAATTAAAACCAAATTCCCCAAAAAGACTCTAGCTTAGGTTTAAGACGTTTTCCCCAAATTAAAACAAAACGCCATCATTCATATTGATTAAAACCAATCATCATCATCATTCATCTTTATTAAATACACATCACTAGTAAATCATCATCCATCTTGATTAATCGCTATCTTAGTCGGTCTTTACCAAGATCATCTTCAGTCATCACTGTGATAATCTCGTCCAAACTCCTACCGCCAACTCCTACAACCATAATCAATCTTAACTCGTCGTCACCATCGTCGACCATCACCAGTTCACCACCACAGTCTGATTTGAGTTAATTAATCGCCCTTTGTTTTTTAAAATTTGAATATTTTGTTTATAAATCCTCTAATTTAGTTTCCATTGTAAATACTAATGTTTATGCAATAAATTTTATCCATTTTCATATAATTCAAAGTGGGTTGAAAAATATCAATATTGAGTTTATTTTATAGACAACTAAAAAGTATAACCCTTTTTTATATGTTCATATTTTTATTTATTTTTATTTAATGTATAATTCTCAATTAATTTAGCTATAAATCACTATTTCAATTTTCCTACTTTAAGCAGAAATGGCAGAAGACGGCTGATAATTTTTTGGCCAACAAATCAAAGAAGGACATGTGTTGGGTCATAAGCTGGGTCAATTTGAGAAGAAGAGGTCACAAATTGACCTTTTCTTACCTTTGTCACTCACTGGGTAACCCTAATTTTTTGCTTAATGATGGATTAAGGTGACCCAACATGGTCATGACCTCCCTCGTGACCTTACTTGGGGATAGCCTTATTTTAATGCCAATTTTATCCAACCTTTCAAACAATGCCACTTGATTTATTTTCATTGTTTCAACTTAATCTTTATAGTTTGTTTTTTCCAAAAGGGTTATAAACGTAAATTAACAAAATTAAAAATAGTATAAAAAATACTTTGAAGTTACATTTGATATATTTTGAAGCTTGTATTATTTGATATATTTTGTTTTTTCCACTTAATCTTTATTCTCTACCTTTAGAAGTTACATTTGATATATTTTGATGCTTGTATTATTTTATTAATTTTATCAATAAATTATCTTTTCTACATAAAAATAGTAAAAGGAATTTAACATACAAATATATACATTAAAAGCACAAATACTATCCTACAACTGGTTGTATTACAGTCATCTTAAAGTTGTTGAGTTATGGCATAAAGTTGTCGAGCTATTTTACATGTTATTGAGTTATTTTACAAAGTTATTGAGTTGATAATTTTGTTAATAAAACTCAAAAACTTTGTAACAATGCTCGAAAACATTGATAAGGTTGTACATACAACCAGTTGTATAATCTATTAACTGCATTAAAAACATTAATTATAGCTTACTATTTAATTTTGTTTATTCCCTTTTAAGTTAATCACGTTTTTAATATTCTAATGTGATGTTATACTTATTTTCAAGGTATTTCCGTTTTAAAATTTTTGTGTAGTCGTTGTTTTAATACATCATATCTTATTTATTAAAACTGTATTTCTTTTTCATATTTTTTATCTAGAAAACTCAATTAATTATTAACCGCAAATACATTTATAACTATTAGCAAAATAAAGTTATGATTTAAGAATATAATAAAAATATATGATGTTAAAAAAGATAGGAACTAGGTCTAAGTAGGGCTTGATAAAATAACAAATTTAGGAACTAAGTCTAATAAGTAGGTTAAAAAGTATATATATTAGTATTTTAATACAGGAACTAGGTTCAAACAGGGCTGCATGAACGACTGATAAACATGGTCTTAGGCCAAGTTTTTGTATTTTAGTTCATGTTGTATTGCTTATATAATTGTTGTTTTGGCGCGTTTGAAAATACTTGGCCGTATTTTTATCTAAAAAGAAATAAAAGAATGGACATCTAATTCTATTCCTTATTGCATAACATACTTTGAGAAGAAATATGTAAGGTAATGTAAACATGTACCAACTAAATCAATGGATAGTAATGATATTTTACCACTGAATTTTACATATAACTTAACGACTCAATGACTTACATAATACACATAATAATCTTATTTACCTACTTTTCTCGCGAGCTTGTTTTTTAATTATTTATGTCATTTGCTAAATACTTGACTCCTTACAATAATAGGGAACGATATGCATATCACAGTTATACATTGTTATTCAACTATTTTGTTTCTGAAATTAAATAAGCGATCGATAAAATTTTAAATTTTGTACATATACATGCTTGAGCTTATAGTGTACATACTTAGCTCCTTATTATGGTTTACCACACGCGAGTGTCTCACATTCATGAAATAAGAACTCTCTCAAACTCTTTTATCTTTTACCCATTTATCTTCACGTACAATTTGACAACTATTAGTTTTATCGATAAACATTATTTCTATACAAAAAAGCATGATTTATAGCGAAAGGTCTAGTTAATATATTTTAACTATTATCAAGGAGATAAGCACATGTGAATTATGCAAATAAAATTTTAATACGTAAATATAACAAAGAATCATATTATATATCTATTGCTGTTCTAGGTGAGTTTTTTTATGTGAGCAATTTTTACAACTATTCCGGTGAATTCTAAGAAAATAGGATGCATCTTTTTAAAATGTCACATTTGATGTTATAATAATATACTTCATGATACATATAAGATTATATTTGAGAGAAATGTAAGATGGTATTATAAAGTCAAAAATTCTAAGGGCAACCTCAATAATTATTATTATTAGTAGAAAATGGGCAAAACTAACTACACGATTTAAGGAATCACACAATAAAATATAGATTTATGGATATACAATTCCAAACATAGATGTTTCTTCTTCATAAATCATATTTATAATAAATCAATACTATTATTTCGTATGAACTATTAGATTTCCTAATTAATGAGAAAACAAGTATAGACAAATCATTTAAAAAACATTTATTCAAGAAATATTGTGAATTACAAAATTATATATTTGATGTGAAATGAAAAAATTATTTTTAAAGCTTGAAAGCATTGGAAAATGGAACACGATTTGGAGAATGAGTATCGATTTCTAATAAATAATCTTGCAAGATATTTACTCAGCTTATAATAGTATTAAAATGTCAAATTGACATTCTTGCATCATACTTCAACACTTTAACTAAGCAATTTGATTTGTAACCTGTTAGACCAAATTAAAACAGAAGAGAAATGTTACATGCGGCACTAAAGTGTATAAAAGAGTGAAAGACAATCTAGTACGATTTACAAATTTTTGGCAATTAATTTTTTTTTGGTACATAAGAGGGGATAAACCCCAAAAATTAAAGAAAATTAAATGATGACAGAACGAGGGAGAGCTATCCTAAAATATCATCACAGAGAATATGGCGGAGCTCTTCTGGAGGAGAGTCGAAGTATGTCACTGTTAACGAAGAATGGACTCCCTTGTTAGCTAGCCATCCGCGACTCTATTTGTTTCTCGAAAAACATGACCAATTTTGACTATCCAATTTTCCATATTGATAAGAGCCTTGCATCTTAGAATAAGAGGCCTGAGACTATTACTTATAAGTTGCTCTTCTTGAAACAATTTCATGCATAACATGTTGTCCATATGAATAACGAGCTTCCGTACTACAAGACGGCGGGAGTATTCTAGCTAGGCCGATCACCAGACCGATCATTTATGCTCTCATTGAATTCCATTCGCCACAGTATAAGGCGTTGAGGAAGTTGCCTGTTTTGTCTCAAAATATTCCTCCGCTACCTGCCGGTCCGGGATTGCCTTTTGACGCACCGTCAATATTTAGAAGGAGCCATTAGAAGGAGCCATCTGTGGGCTTGTGGTTGCCATCTTATAAACCGTTCTTCTCGGGCGGACCCTGGTTGTGGAATGGAGATCATGAACGGGTCAAAAGCTTTTCTAGTTAGTTCGAACTGTCCACAGAGGAATCTGATCGGATCAAAAGGGTTCATGCGATCGTCTGAAAACCATATTATTCCTCCACCTCCAAATCCACCAACATATTATTGCAAATTTCATAGCCCAATCCGACAGCATATGAGGTGACCTGTTGCTAGCATTGTCCAGAATCCAAGACGAGAAAGACGTTGTAAGGAATGAAGGATTAGCCGTGCAGTCACTAAAGTGATACCAAATTTCCAATGAGAGTTGACAGTGGCGAAGGAGATGGTCAACTGATTCTTCTTCATCGAGGCATGTGGGGCATATAGGGTCATCAGTTAATCCATGTTTAACTCGATTAAAATTGGACATCAGTCGGTCGTGCGCGGCTAACCAAATGAACATTCTGATACGTTGTTGTACTGGTAAATTCCAAATCAATTGCATTTCCATCGGATTATTTTCTTCATGTTGGATTTTAGCTTTGATAATAGCTATGGTCGACTTAATTGTAAATTTGCCATTAGAAGATGAATTATAGAAGAATGTCAATCCATATCAGGTACCATAGTCAGGGAATAAGCCGCAATCTTTTGTAATTCTTGTCGTAGCAGGTAGTTAGAAAATTCATCCTATTTCCAACCGGTTTCCTCGTCCCACATGTCACTCACGGTGGCCCCAATTAAATTCTCCGGTATCGGGATTAAGGCTCTTTCATATAAGCATCCTTTATCAACCCACGAATGATCCCATAGCCATTACTAACTGCTCTTAAACATGAACAACCAGTATTTATAATTTTTGCTTGAGATGTAATACCCGCCCATACATTAGACATATTTGTTTTTGGCTGAAACATGTCCACATCGCAATTAATAGTTCAAGGTTAAAATATATAATGTATCTGTTAACCACTTATTAGAGATTCATGCTACCATTTAATACTTCACTTACACCAATATAGAAAAAGAAAAGCCGACAAAAATGAAAGTCATTCAAACCAAACAAAAATATGCAAAGAAAATTCATACCCATAATAACAATTTTATGAAGTGTTATTAATATATTTGAATATATATATTATCCTCCTGCAATTTGAAAACACAAAAATTATAAATAAGATTTTAATTAATTTAAGTGAAAAAATAATTTAGTTATCTATGTATACATCACATACCAGTTTTTTGAATAAATGGAAATTATGATTGTTATGTAGTGCGTAGGGGAAAGCAAAAAGGTCATCATTATATAAAGGTGATAAAGTTAAATAAATAGAGTAAATTAATAAAAAAAAGTTATGAGAGGGAGATAAAAGGTTTGCATCAAATTTTATGTTTGTGTGTGTGTGTTTGTGATTTATAACATTTTAAGAATTTTCTTTACAAGCATGTGAGCAATGACAATCGATAATGACTTGTTTTTTATGGTACATTGCTTAGTGAAATGTTTAGTCTTGCCTTTTCAATAATATTGTATAGATGTGACATGAAAGTATCGAACTATTTGAAAATTCAAATAGTCGTACAAAATTAACTGTATTAGTTGTATAGTCAAAACCTTCGGAATCCGATGTGTTGTTTTACAAAGTATAGTACAAAAGTATAGGATTGTATTAAAAGTTTTTGTGTCTAACTGATGAGTTGTGTTTTAAAAACCGCAAGTGCACGGTCGTCAAAGTAGCACTTGAGGGTCGATTTTCACGGAGAGCAATGTGAGTTCTAGTCGGTTTTAAAGGATGCTAGCTTAGTCGATAAAAGGGAAATTTTGAATTCAACTAGTGACAACTAAATGCAATAAGTAAGATTTAGACTAAATTGCGAACTAAAAAAATAAGCTATGGAAAAGACGGGGTTAATTCAAGATTAAGGTAACTAGGATCTGATCAAGTCTTAGATCATGGGTTACAACGGTGGGTGGTCTATCAACAAGTGGTGGAATGTGGGTTCAAGTGGGACAATGTCATCTAAACTAACTACCTAACCCTCCCGAGTATAAGTAGCCTCTAGGGTCGATAAAGGGTCCCACTCCCATGGATAACCCCTACACGAGTCCAAGGAATTTTGGGTCAATATTTAGGTCCCAACTAGGGTCTTTCCCACTCCCGCGGATGAAATCCCCTAACCAAAAGGTAGGGTCTCTTTAAGTGGGTCTTGCTCTCGCGAATGACCCACCTAGAGTCGATCCCCAAATCTACCCGAGCCCACTACCGTAAGCCCAACTTCCGTTGATAGCCTAAGTAGCCCTTAAGTCGGCCCATCTCCCGTTGATAGCATCTAATGGTTAGACAATAGTCAAATAAGGGATTCAAATCACCCAACCAAAAACAATCACCCACAAATCACAACTTGCTAATTTAACTAATCAACAATTAAAACCCATTATTAGACCTAATCGGACCTTAGAAAGGGTGACTACTCACTACTCATATTAACAATACATAAACAAGTCATAAAGATGAAGTCTTTAACATTCAACATTATAAAGATGAGATTTTTACTTAAAAGCATGCAATTACTAACTAGATGGTGAAGATTAATTAATTAGGCTTAGATTAAATAAACAACAAAATCAAAGATGGGATCTTTAACTACAAGTAATTTAAATATTTAAACTTGGAAGAACATAAAACAAAAATAAGGACAACAATAAAAGTAAAGAGAGCGAAATTGTTCCCAATAATAAGAAAACAATAAATGAAGAAGAAAAATAATTAGATTAAAGCTTGAATCTTGATTACAATGCAAAATCTGAAGATTAGATCTAAGAATACCAGTGTTCTTCTCTCTCAAAAGAGAGTAAAAATGAAGCTTAGGTTATAACATATGGTTTGTGGGTATTTATATGGACCCATAATGACCCATTACAAATTTGAGCCCAAAAAGAGGAGGGGGTGATTGGCAAAAACGTGTGGGATGAGGTACATACCTCATCCCCCTACATCCTACACTACAACTTGTGCTTCTAGTCCTTTAAACTTCAAATCCGACTTCCAAACCGATTCGTTCTTCTTTCCCATTGTCCAAGGTTAGGTTCACTAAGGTACCTACAACAAGAAGACGCCTAGAAGAGTACCTTGAACTTGAAATATAGCAAATGAATAGCGGGAAAATGACCAAAAAAGAACGAGCAACGTGGTTTGCACAAGTAGTCAAAATATGAGGGAATTAACGACTTAAGCACGCAAAATTGGGACAAACAAGAGTTTAGAGGGGAGATAAAACACGTATATTAATGTGATATCACTAACATTATCGTTATAAATTTGAAAATAAATAGATCAATATTCATATTAGCTAAAAATAATTGTATTTTTATACTATATTTTTCATTAATTCCTCTTCACTTAAACAAATAAAATATTTTAAAACTCAATTCTTCAATAAAATAATAAAACCTAAAAATGAAAATTTTACAATTTAATTTTTATATTATTGTTGTTAATAAATTTACTCATAAGACAAAAATTAATGTTTGTTATTCTCACACATTTATGTTTATTTATACTTAATGTTTCAAATTCTTTTACCTTTTTTTTAAAATAATAGATGGTGATGATGTGGCATGCTAAATTCCTATTAAAAAGAAGAATGGTGTAATGTGGTGCATTGTCTTGCCTTTTAATTATAAATATAGATATAGATAAGAAAAAAATGGCAAAATACTACCTATTATAGTCAAGAGTTTTTAATTTACTACATAATATATTTAGTTATGCAAACTATTACCTACAAAGTTACAATTAAATCCAACGTACTACCCATTGGACGGAAAACACAACTTAAAGTACCAAACTCACGTGAGATAGATTGAGTTCCTCCTTCTATTTTTACATCAGGCCTTGTGTCTCCCTCCATTATCCGATTTACTCAGCCATTTTTTCCATCCACCATTAAAGATAAATTGAGTTTTTCTCTATCTTAAATTTTGAAAATTGTTTACATTAATTCTTCTATTTTTTTTATCTCTCTCTCTCTTTCTTCGTCTCCCTCTGTCTACTGTTAACCGTCTCTTACTGTTACTCTATTTTCTCTTTTCTGGACTTTTTTTGTTGTGTATGACATGATTGACATCCTACAATCAACAATAATACAGACATATATCGACGATTAATTATCGACAAATTAAACAATATAAACACAAATTTACACCATTTATTCATCAAGGAACAAAAACCCCCAAAATATTACCAAGAATAATGTCGATTATAAAGTTAGGGTTTCAAATTAAGAATTAGCAGAAATAACAACATAAACAATCGATAAATTGAACCTACTTACCTATACCTCGGACAAAAAGACGATCCACGATGATGTCCATGATGAAAAGCTATGAATTTGGGTGATTTTCGGAGGTAGTAATTTTTATTCACAGTGAGAAAATTAAAAGAATGAGTAATTTGGGTAAGTTTATGTTAATTGATGGGTGAGAGAGGGTAATCGTTGGTGAGTGTTAAGTGAGGGTACAATGGTCATAACACATGCTCAGGTGGCTTACTACTTTACTAGTAGCAAATATCCATTTTCCGTCAAGCTAGTTGTAGGATTTTAGATAGTATTTTGCAAAAATAGGTATATTAGGTAGTAATTTAAAATTTTCGGGACTTAAATAGCTAGTAATATAGTAAGTTGTTTAACCATGTGCTACCACGCACGGTCCCCTAGTTTCGTCACTCAATTTAGATTCGAAAAATTATTTTGTCCTCCGGCAGTATGGTACTCCTTACACCTAACCCATTATAATATTTTGTTTTGGACCTCCCCCTTTAAGTGTAAGGAGGACCGTCCTCCCCGAGGACACAATAAGTTTTCTTTAGATTCATATATTAAGTTAAGCCTTGGGCATTGTTGCTGAATTTCTAGCTACATGTCGTGCAATTTCTATTAATGCTTTGTCGTAATTATTTGAGAAACACTAACGTAAAATATTATGTACGAATGCTTCCTCTAATTTCAAATAAACAAGATTGATCCGTCCTCCTCCTTCCCAATCTTCTAGATCTTTCCTCTTTCATCTCTTTCCGCCTCTCCTTCCCCTTTTCCCCTCCTATAATTCATTTTTATGTTAAAAAATGTAAGTCATAACATGAACCCTAAGATCTTGAATTACATAATTATCACAAATGTAATTTTAATGTTAATCATATTAGAACAAACTTTCGGACAATATGATGATAAACTTTGTTCACAAATTCTCATTTGTGACGGACACTATCCGTCGCAAGCTTAAGACGGATATCATATTCTCTCACAAAATACCCATCAAGGGTGAGTGGAGAAGCACATGGGGGGTGCCCACCTTGTCCCCTCTACCCATTTCCTCTCACAAAATACCCGTCGCAAGATCCGATCCGTCGCAAGCAAGACATACTGAACTTTGTTGGACAACAAACTCTTAATAGAGAAATGAGGTTTCTTTCCCTTTGCCTATAAACCTTAATGTATGTGTTTTTGATGTTTTTGTGGATGATCTTTGTGATGGGCAAATCTCACTATTTATAGGTAAAGAGATGACCAAATTTCATAACTTAAAAGCATAACATTAACCTTCCATCAAGGCTAATAAAAGATGAAGCTTACTCTTGAATGTGTAACCCTTTATGTTACTAGCAAACTAATATGAAACATATGGTTTGAGTTGTAACATGTTCATCAATTTATTACTTAGTAATAAAAAAAAACTCTTTTACTAATGACCACAAAAATGAGTAAGACTATAACATCTTATGTCATGAATCAAATAAATGTTTCTTAGGGGACGTTTGGTTCGCAAGGGGGAATTGCACTTCCAAGGAAGTAATAATTCACATGATTTGCATTTCACATGAAATGAAGGAAGGTTGTTTGGTTGTGATATAGGAAGTGAATTCCATAGGAATTCCCATTTACCCAGGGGCACCTAGGTAAGCAACTTCCTCCATTATGGAGAAATTAAAATTCATATGGCACTTCAATTCAAGTGATTTTGGGTAAACAAACAACCCACTTATTTTGCAAATCACATGAATTACAATTCATGTGTTATAGAAGGCGTAACCAAACGATCCATTACACTTTCCCCCCTACTTCTTATTTTACCACCATTTTCCCCCCCCCCCCCCCCCCCCCTCCCACCCATCCACCACCTTATCTCCACATCAATGTCCCTTCGCCACTCTTACCTCTATACCTAACCCTTCCACTTCCCCTTCATCTCACCCTTTTCTACTCCCCTGCTCTTCACTCCCCCGTATCGTTTCTCCTCATCCTCCTCCGCTGCATATCCCTTCATTTCCCTTTGAAAACACTATTAACCCGAAATACTTAAGAGGGAAATGAGGTGAATTGAGTATGACTAATTTAAAATTTAAGTTAAATAATAAAATTTTATAGCACTATATTATTAGATTATCGATGAGCTAAGGTACTAACATGTTGTGAGCAAAAAGTAAGCAAAGAAAAATATCTGATAGAGCAAATAGACAAAATAAAATCACACGACGATTTTTAACATGCTTCACAACCGAAAGGCCTACGTCCACCTTTTCTTATTAATAATTCTTAGTACCAACTCAGATTACAAGATTTATTTCTCACAACCAATTCTGATTGTGCTAGCTTTGGATATTACTTCGCAGAGGGGTACCTTTCTATTTCTAGGCCTGGACGCAGCCCACCGTGCCCATTTGCCCATATATAGAGTTTACATGCTTTAGTACGCGCGGTTAATATTCGTACAGATAGTGAATAGATAATGAATGACTTAATTTTATTACTTTGTGAGAGGTTTTATGGTCAGTATCTAAGGTTTTTTTTTGGTGAAATGTAAGAGATACTATTAATAATAAGCGTTTTGAACATATTACATCCATGATCACCACTTAACCATTATTACATCAAAAGACTGAGACATTACAACCTTGCTCTAACACAGCTAGTACATTAAGCCAACACTTTGACACCAGCACTTGTCACTAATCTTCAAAACAACCTGAAAAATACCATTCACTATATTTTGACATTCTTTATTTACATGGTTCATGAGCTCAGTAGGGTGAATCACATAACCCTTAGTCCGACAAAGATTCCTAGCTCTCCAAACATTGTAATATATTTCATTAGCCATTGCAAGGACAACCCGTCTTACTAGGATAAAGCATTTCAATTTTAGGATTCGATCAAAATTCATCATAAGATTGGGGGAAATCATTAGCCAATCCCGAACAATTTTAAAGCATTCCCGAGCATATCTGCAAGTCTGAAATAGGTGGAGATGATCGCCTTGCACATCAGCACAGATAAAGCATTCAGAAGGGACTTCTAGTCCCATATTTTTAAGCATGTCAAGAGTAAGCAACCTTTGATGATGCATGAGCCATACAGTAAAGCACCATTTAGGGACATTATACCTGTTCCACACAGATTTAAACCAAGGAACCTTAGCAGTAGAGTATATGTAGCCAAGAGTATCCATCATCAATGGTATAATCTTTATCCAGCCCCCTCCAATTCCCGTTAGTCTATCCTGCTTTTAGCTTTTTTTTGACCTCACATATCTTCCTCCAGGACCACGAGTTGTTAACAGTAGACACATAATAAGAAAACAGGAAGTCCTTTTCCAATAAATGTTATCTTCCCATTTCATCCAAAGATTATTATGCTTACTTGCTAGCCACAACACCAGCCTCCCTGTTGCTGCCAGATTTCACACATGGCTATATATCAGTAGGATTTAAACCTCCAGTATCCTTGCTTCTGCACAAAAACTTCTAAGCCACGAGAGGAGCTTTGGAATATTTATCACCCCCTTCCCAAACAAAGTTCCTACAAAGACCTTTGATTCTGTCCATCACTCTCATAAGAAGAACAAAAATTTGAGACCAATGATTGTGAATGGTAGCTAAAACAGATTTAAAAAGTATTAATCTTCCAGCATAAGAAATTTTCCTACTGTTCCCACCCTCTAATTTTACTGATCATCTATCAACCAGGATATTACAATCATCTTTAGTGAGCCTTCTATGGGAGATTTTAACCCCAAGGTACTTAAAAGGCAGATCACCTTTTTTTGAAACCAGTCCCCTGAAGTATCCTATGAACCACCTCATCCTTGTTCCCATTACAATAAAAATCTGATTATCACAATTAATGGACAGACCCGAGGCAGTGGAGAAGACCTTAAATCCTTCCATAACCATGAAAACAGATTTAATATCCCCTTTAAAATAATTTAAAAGCATGTCATATGCAAACATCAGGTGGGTAAGTTTGAGCTGTTTATAGAGAGGATGAAAATGAAATCCAGGCATGTGTACACACACATTGCATGATCAATTGCTAAAATGAGGAGGAAAATTAAGACCTTTTAACATTTGTTCAACAAAAATCCATTCAATGGAATCATAGGCCTTTCTTAGATCATGTTTCATAAGACACATGGGAGACACTCTCTTTTTAGTATACATCCGACCAAATCCAAGCTAATCAAATGTTACCTAGAAGACTTCTCCCCTTAATAAAAGTAGATTGTGTAGGTTTAATGATCTTATTTAGACTCCCACTCCACATGTCACAAAAGATTTTTGAAATCACCTTGTATACAATATTGCAACAGGCTATAGGTCTAAACCTTTTTGATACTCTTAGGATTATCCACTTTAGGAATTAGCACAAGGTTTGTACAATTTAATTGTTTAAGCTTCTTACCATGTCTAAAACAATCCATAACAGCAAGACATACCTCATCATGGATGATATCCCAACTAGCCTCGAAGAACTTACTAGTAGAACCATCTGAACCAGGACTCTTATCATTTGGGATAAAGAAAATAGTCTTCTTAATGTCCTCCTTAGTGGGAATTCTACACATCGTAGATTCGTAGGCCAATCAAATTCATCAATACATGTACCCTGAGTCACAATATGCTTATAGAACCCATAAGTATGTGCATTGCATCCTAGCAAATCCTTGTAGAAATTTACAATAGCCTGCATAACCTCATCAACATCCTTACACAACACCCCCTACTATCTTTAATGATAAGAACTTTATTTTTGATCTGCCTATTCCTTATAGCATGATGAAGCATACTTGTGTTTGAGTCCCCCTTAAAAGCCCACCTACACTTAGCTTTTCGTCTAAGAAAATCTCCTTTTGCCTCATCTATAAGTACAAAAGATTCACTAATATGTTTCTCCTTATTCATAAGCTCGTGATTTGTAGGGTCAGACTGTAACTGGACTTGACACTAAAGAAGAAGTTTGTAGGCAATGTCAGCATTCCTCTCTGTCAGAAAAAAGGTCTTTGTTCAGAGACTTTAATAAAGGCTTTAGCTTCTTTAATTTAGTAACCAAGATGAATAAAACATCCCTCAACATGGTGTCTCCAGCTCTTCTCAACTACCTCATGGAATTTCTTAACTTTAACCCACATAGTGAAAATCTTGAAAGGTTTTCTTGTACCTGTGACAGTCCTCCCCACAAGAGATGATAAATGGACAATGATCAAAATACCCTTCAAGGTGAAAATGTGCAAACCAATCAGGCTATAAATATAACCAGCCCCCATTTACTAGGACTCTATCAATACGACTGAAATCCTAGTCTCATTAGGATGTTTGTTGTTCCAAGTAAAAAAAGCCCATGTTGTTCTCATATCATGAAGAACACATTTACTCACAACAGATTGGAAAGGAACAATGTCATCATCCTTCACAATTTTGCCAAACCTTTCATTTGCATACATAACATTATTAAAGTCCTCCATCATTATCCATGGCCTAGCCACACATAACCTAGTAAGTTCATCCCACAAAGAAACCTTATCTTCAAGCTTATTAAAGGCATAAATGAAGGTGGCATGAAAAACCCTATCTAGAAGTTTATCTCTAATTTTAGTATGAATATATTGCTCACTCATCTCAATCACATCCACATCTACTTTATAAATCTTGCATAGAATCCAAACTCTCCCACTGGGATGACAGTTAGAGTTGGTAACATAGTTCCAATTAAAACACATATTACTAGCAACTTTATTTAAAGACGAACAAGGAGCCCAAAGAGGTCAACATCATTTTGATGTAAAAAAAACTTAACATCCCTCTGTTTAGTGTCACTATTAAAGCCCCTCACATTCCACATCCCCAACTTAACCATTGGAGGAACATGGATCAGCATCCCCTCTTTTACCAGCTAATTAAGTATGCTTTAACACTTCTGCCACTTCAAACCCTCCTCATTCCTACCACCTAGGTAGCACGGACACTTCACCTAACCAGCCGTCCCGTGTCGGACACCGTGTCGGACACACGGACACATGAACACCTATAAACAAGGAATGTGAGATTGAAATACTAGAAGAGGTTGATTAGAAGATGAGTTTGGGTGGGAAAATTGATTAGAAGATGAGTTTGGGTGGGAAATGAGAATAAATTATAGTTAAAGTCAAGTTTTACACTCAATTATTTACATTTAATATCGAATACTAATGCAAAAATAAAATTGTATGTTATTTATAACTATAAAATATATATTTTATTAAATTTAAATGCCGTGTCCCGTGTCCTAAATTTCACGAGATGCCGTATCACGTGTCCGTATCGTGTCCGTGTCCGTGTCCGTGTCCGTTTTGGTGCTACCTAGCCTACCACCCAGTCTAGTCTTATGCCTAATTGACCTAGTAATTACCCTTGCAGGGGTGAAAATAGATCCATGACTAACTGGGGCTGGAGTAACAACTGGAGTCACAGTAGCCACAAAAACATTGCTAGGGAGACTGATCTTAGGATTCCCTAGAGGTGGGAACTCCTTCGGGTCCATAGTCCATATTTTTATGGGGTTGATGTGTATTCATTGTTCTGATCCATATATTCTTGCTCCGACATACATTGACTTTATGCCCTATGCCACGACATTGCTAGCACGACGCCTAACACCAACTCGAATGATCGAGACAAAGTAAAATGACACCTTGAGTTGTTATGTTGTATAGTGCTACTTGATTTAGGACGAATTGAGAAGCGAGCCAACAAATGGCATGTTGACCAATTTTAATCGTGTTAGGACAGAGGGTATTCACCATTGAGTTTGAAATTTAGGATGGCTTGATAATATTAGGGCTGAGCAAAATCGGATATCCAATCCAGATTTAGAATTTGGATCGGATATCCAGTTTTAAAATTCGTGAATTTTTTTATCCAGATCCGATCCGAATAAACTAGACATCCGATTTTCTTGTATCCGAATATCTAGATATCCGGTTTTCGAAATCCCGATCTGATCCGATTTTTGTTTTGAAAAAAAAGTAACGATCTCAAGTTTTCAATGATGGCCTTTAGTGTTTCTACTTAGCATTTTTATTTCATAACTTATAAAAATGATCCATCAAGGAATTGATATCATCTCGAATGAAAATCAACTAATATTTTACGGAAAAAAATATATAAAATCAACAAGAGAAAGTGGAGGATGGCGAGATTAGAGAGGCGTCTCAGGCGAAATGAAAAATTATTTCAATAAAAAATACATTAAATAAAGATTATAAAACAACAGAGAGAGTATTTTTTTTTACATTTGTTTCCTAGTTTTTCCTTATTACCCAATGATATTGTATAACAATGGTGTTACTTTGGTTCATACAATAACAAAGTTATTACTAATATTAGTTCCGCCGGTTAATTCGGTTAATATGTGTACTTCTACGATGATATTGTAACATTGTTATTACTTATACTTCCTCCCTTCAAGTCCACTCTACCAAAATATTTTTTCACATTTGTCGAGACGAGTTTTACGCGGTAAATATCGTTAGCTACGTGTTTGCAAAAATTATAAAAGTTAGATATTAATAATGTATTCGTAAAGACGAATCAAACAAGATCACACATGAATATATTTTTTACTTATATATTGAGAGAAAATTGCAATTATATGTTTACTTGTGAATAGTGTACAAAAGTGAAAGTGGTAGAGTGGAGTTGAAGGGAGGAAGTATTGTATAACAATGATATTGTCCCTCGTAAGCAGTTGACTATTACCCTTCAATTGGGTAATAGTCATCGACCAACAATAGTACTTACAAACAAAGGACTGGGGCAGCCTTGACAAGGACATTGCAGTCCTTTGTCTCGGCCAAAACAGGTTGTCTCAGCTGGACAGTCCCTTAGACTATTTAGTCTAGCTTTTTGTTGTCCTTTGTTTGTATCTTAGCTTTAATGTATTGTCCTCTTGTTCTTTTAATTGTAACCATTAGATTTAGCTTTTACATGAAGGACCAAGATGTATTGTGTGTCTATATATAAGGAGCTCACACCCTTATGTAATATTCAGATTTCAGAAATGAATTTTTAGAGGTTTAAAAACCCTTAGTCTTTGCTTGTGTGCTTAGACACCCCTTCCTCTTTGCTATGTGCTGGAGAACCTCCATAGGCCTGGAGCCAATGGAGCGGAGTTGAGTCCATACTTGTGTTCTTGGGCGAAACTACTCTGAGGCTTAAACCTGCTGTGTGATCTATTTTAAGTAATTTCCATCTACCTCCCATTGTATAAACCTCACAAAAAAGCACCCCAAAACAGCCCCTCAAACCGAGATGAACAACTACTCATGTCGAGTTTAATTTGTTGTTGTTTCATTGAGTCGTGGTTGCACTTGGTCGTGCAAAGCGGTTTTCGGGACCATCCTATCCCTAACCCGGTTTTGCTATCGATTTGCTTTCATTTTTTTGTGTCATTTGAGTCATGCTAGAATTGTTGTTTTTTTGGTTGTCTTTTGGTGCATGAAATCAGCCCTTTTGGGGGGAAATTTTAGTGCATGATCAGCGATGAATCACCTTGCACTCGAAATTTCGAGCCTAAGATTATGCTTTCTTAACTTCGAGCATGTCAACCTAATAAGTGGGTAAGAGGGATTGATCTGCTATAAGTGGTTGACAGGCTATCTCGTGTACTCAGGGTTTTACGATTATGGGTTCCCTCGTCATCAAAATATTTTTACTCGAGGTTCTAAAAACCGTGTATAGAAAATTGTCTAATAGGTAAACCTGTCAAATTTTAACCATGTAATCTCAACCGGACTGACCTTTTTTTTTAAAGGGTTAAGACTTGAAAATCATAACATGTTACTCATTTACCCTGAACCAAAAATGGCTCGTAAAGGGTTAAAAATCCGACTTGATTTTAAGGCTATCAGAACATTTTGACAAAATAAGTCCCACGATTAACATGAATGCAAATTCCGATTAAAAATTCATAACTCAAGTTTATTTTTAAAATTTTCACTTTTCCCTTTAAAAACTCATATTTTATGGACATAATTTCTACCTTTATTAAACAAAAAAGATTATGTTGTTTTAGCAAAAGGATTGGTGTTGTTCATTTGAACAGTAAATTTGGTAGCCACATTTTTTATAAGGTGGTAAAATAAGATATGTACTTTTCTGGGTATGCTTGTTGCTTACTTCGTAGATAAACTTTGTAGAGAGTTACCAAGTAATACTAAGCTAATTATCAACTTTTTTATACTCGTATTATATAAACTCGAAATATAGAAGTACCCCCTCATTTTTCAATATGTTCAAATTGTGTTGTTTTAGCACATTTCAAAAGTCCAAATTATTGGAGTAATCAATAAAAGAGCACAAATTCACATTTTAGACGGACATTATCCGACTTAGGCTTAAAACGGATCAAATAGATACAAAATCACCTCAACTTGTTGCATAGAATATACCAAAAAAATTGTATGTATTATCACTACTTGATAATATTTGACCCGTCTTAAATTTTAGACGGATAGTACCCGTCTTACGCAAGACTTACAGATAAAAGACGGTCTCACACGACAATTACTGTTCCTAATGAAATGAAAGCAAGCCATATTCCAAAAGTCGAAATACATGTCATTGGTATCATACTATCATGGTATAATGGTATGGGTGCGCAGTGTGTTGGTCAATTCCAACAAGAATTATGGAGGATGACAGAATCCCATACGTTGTGCAAAATGGGTGGATGCATAACACAGTAATATGATACGACTACAGACTACTATAACTACTAGCAACTCAAAATTGACCCCACTATTAAGGCCTTAAGGGGAAAGGATCCTCTTAAGTGTCATTCTTTCTCTTCAATCACTCACAAGTGCCTTCAACACATTCAATTTCGTATCTTAAAACGTCTCTATCCCTTAGATTTTCTTACTCAGATGGATATATACATTCGTCTTAACCTTTAAACAAGTCAAATAGTATAAGTAAAACGAAAGCAGATTACATGGAAAATAAGCTGATTGCAAATGTTATCTTTGGAGTAGATGAGAGGGAGTACTCAGTATCACTATTATGATCTTACCGGTCCGTATTTTTAGTCAACTGAATGATCCGTACCGATCTGTATTTTTTCTTAGGCAATTTCATTGAATAGAAGGTACAGCTCCCATTTCGTGGACAAAATCACCGTCCAAATTTTTGGGCTGAAATCCACGTACCTCCATACTTCCATGTCTAGCTCACACTAAGTTCAAAATCATGTGACATTGACCCGTAATTTAATTAAAAAAAAACTTGTAAATAACCATTTATTTTTACGTACAAGAAGGCTACAATCCAAATGGAATGCTAAGGCGGGAATTCGAACCTGCAGCCATCTGCCTTATGACCATCATCCCAACCCAACTACTACGCGAACACCTCTTCTTTCAACAAGGAAAAGTTGCATCCGACAAAATTACAACTCGAATTAAAGCTTTTTTTGCTCTAAATAGCGATAAAGGCATACTCATATATTTATATATTACAGACTGAGCAACCAAAAAAGCACACCAACTGCGACATGAGCAATGTAAACACAATTAGCACATCTAGTCTTAAATTAAAGTTTTAAGGACTTACAAGATATTCTACGTTTAATGAGCTTCAGATTTCGTCTCAGTCCCCACACTTATAACAGTGCCATCGTCGGTCGATGATGAAGATAACTTGCATTTACTACTCATTTTTTTCACATCCTCACTTGAGTAAATATATATTTTTCTTACCATTTTGCAGAATTCCCTGCCAAATATAGATCAACAAAAAAAATCAATCAGCTTATTTTTTCCTGCAAAAAAACTAATTTCAAGAACATAAAGAATTTTACTTACGGCCATGGATCATCACCCACAAGCATCATATCGCCTTCATCATCGGTGAAAACAGTAGCCCATTTAGCCCGAGTCTTGAGTTCTCCCTTGATATCAAACATTTTTTCAAGCTCGGATATAAGTTCATCGTATCCAGGCAACATTGCCAAATCCACGGCACGACCAACAGCAACCCCTTGCATTTGCACCTGACCAATTCCTAACTATCAGTATTTTGAAGGCAATCGCGCTTAAAGGTTGCTGGACAAAAATATATACTCTGCACTACACACTCTTAAATAGAAGACCGTCCTCTTATCCCTATATTTAAATAAGAAATATACAAGGATTTGAGTTGGTCTTACATGTGAGATTAGCCTAAAGGGTTGTTGACACAAAAACAATAAAACGGTTTTACATATGAGACCAGCCACAAGCCTATTAACCCTGTAACTGGATGAGGAATACACGAAGTTTGGTTGGTCTCATGTGTAAGCCCATCTCATGAAAGACTCCGTGGATTGTTGGTATTAATAACTTCACCTTGGTGCGGCTCCTGGTACATTTCTGGTCATTCAAGGGGTCAACTTCAGGGTTTTGCAGCTCCTCAGCCCCAAAACCGGAGGCCTCAGTTGTTTTGTCACAACTAGACACATTCTTAATACAAGTAGGCTCTTTCTCTTGGAGCGATGCTGCATAAGAGTTGTTACCAAGTTCAACTCCGAACAAGCGACAGCTTCCAACTTTTTTACTGCTGACTTTCCCCTCTTGCTTAGAGTCCATTTCGATTCTTGGAGAAACAAGACTTGTATAGCCCAAGGGAATAGTAAATGACTGATAAGATGAAATGTTACCCTTCTCTTCATGAAACGCATCAAATCTTGATGTATTTCTAACATGAGGTGAAGTCAAAACTACATCCGACTCATTCCTGGGACTACAGAAGTCATTTGTAGGGATCTTAACAGATCCGTACCAGAAGTTTGACATAGCAGAATTACCGGTGGTTTCTGCAAAATCAATCAAATGAGCATTACAATTTATATATCAATTTGTCTTGTAAGAGACCATCTCACTCAGAGACCAGCCAAAATTTTATGGAGCAATAAATATGTGATTGTTAGATTGGTAATTAGATCAGTCCCATACTATGATACTAAGTCGGTAATTATTCTCGGTAATTAGATCCGAACAAGCGATAGCTTCCAACTTTTTTACTGCTAACTTTCCCCTCACGCTATTCAAATGTGAGACCAACCCATCAAACTAAAAAATCCATTTATTTAAATTGGAGCATACCCCATTATGTGAGTCAGTCTCATTTGTATTGGGGGTGTATCCCTCCTTGAAACGAAAGAAAATGATTTGCATCATGATGATTTTACCATTATGTGATTCAGTCTCATTTACAGTATTTCGCATCGAAATGAAATGGTGAATAGGCCGCTTACCAGATACGGTGATCTGTTCACACGGTCGAGATCTCTTGGCCTTTGCTATAGCAGACATAGCACTAGAATTATAGGGAAGAGACGCAGCAAAGGGTTCGATCTCCCATGGAGAAACTTTATCCGGTCTTTGGAGGGCTGAAGCTTCATCCCATTGAACCTAAAGCAGAAACAATTGCGGAAGAAAGCATAAAAAACAAAAGCTTTAGTAGGTCAAGGTCAATCCATACTCAATTGTCATTTGGTGTTCAACCTTCAGCGAGCGCCACTTAGAGCCTGGCCACTGGGAACAAATATCTTCAACTCCCACAATAGTGCCAGTAAACCTAAGCGACATAAGACACTGTTAAATTGAGGTCCAGAGATTGGGAGAATAATGGACAAAAACTTATGAGAATGTCAAGATCAACCCGCTATCCCTAGAAAATTGGAAAATGATGTACAACACTACATGACATATACCTCCTCTCGGGTGAGTCTTCGCCCTCAAACTTCATGCTAAAACGCACACCTACGGAGAAACCATGGTTCACAGCCTCAATGTACTTGTTTACACCAACAATGAACTGGCTAGACCTAAAGGAAAATTAAACCAGAAAAATAAAAAATGTTTAGTTAGCTTAAATTCAACCTTCCGCACTATACTCAAACCCCACTTTTTTTTTTCTAAAAACATTATGCCCAGGCAAATATATCTATTCATATTTGAGCAATGGAAGCAGTAAACGGTAGATTCATCAAACCTTGGCTTGTAGTATACAACAAACATAGTACAGGTGTTAACTGCATGACGTGCAGTAGCGAGAACACCAAGATGCATGCTCTGGCTGGAAATAACAGATGACGGCATGGGGCTCTGTTGACGAGCACGGCGCCTAACACCAACTCGCAATTCTCCATTGTCCCCTCTACATTACATATTGTCAAGTGATGAGCTAAGCTGCCACAAGACACATGCACTTTAGTTACTTCAGTAAAGTCGAAAATTATTCTCGATACCTTAAAAAAACAAATGCATCTCCAGCAACTAATCTCTTAGAAGTAACAAATGTACTCCACCCAGTTGTAAGCAAATGTCTACGAGGTTGACCTGATCAATTTGACGGAAATGACACTCAATTACCAACGTAATCCATAATATAATACTCTTGAGTTTCAAGGGACAAAATGCTAGTATAAAAAAAAAGTCATTGAACTTTAGAACTTGATGCTTCAAAAACAATTTAAATCACATTATCGAATATACAATGTAGTTTCTAGTTAATACCTCTAAATATATGCTTAAAGTGCCACTCATAGCCATGGAGATCCGTTGCAATTAGCTCTTGCGTGGGAGTTGGCTGGCTCATATCCTTCCAAAATCAAAATTAGAAATAAGCTACTAACACAGCCAGCAAAAGCATTAAATATGAAAAAAAAACCACTAGAAAACATTATAATTCTTTGATAATTACCAAAGGCGGCAAACATTCATTGGCATGCTTGCGCAGAACAGAGAATCCACCATGAGTGCTCGTATCAGAAGCTGTTAATATCTTACAGAACGAATGCACCCTCGGCCTTTGGTGCTCAGGTTGATACGAATCAGGGATTTTTGGTTCATTTTGCTAAAATTGGTAAACAACCCATACCGAAAGTTATTATTCCATTAGAAATCAGTTGACTATCTATAAGTGAACTGAAAAGAAAGTTATTCAACATTAAACACTAAAATACTACTCCGTACACTAGTGAATGACGATCAGAAATCAGAATCAGAGTATCTTACATTGCTTTCTGGGACTAAAGTGATCTGGGCATAAACTTCATCGGTTTCTGGCTCAGCCTATAATCGAATGAAACAAGCACAAGCAACGTGAAAACGACAACAACATTAACCAATCTAATGTCTAAACAGCATACACATCCAGGGAACCAAATTTAGGAGAATTACCCTTAGACAAACGTCAAGAACACCACAAAGTATCTTCGATGGAAGATTAAATTGAGGAATTTGTTGGTTCAGATCTTGATTTGTTGTGGCCTCCAACTGTAATCATTAAACAAAATTATACCCATCTCCAAAGTTAGCAACTTTCCCACCAAAAAGCAAACAGTGGATAATCACATACCAAAGTTTTGAAGAGATGAACCAAGTCTCAACAACAACAACAAAAACCCGTAATTCCGAGTCTAAAATGAGTCATAATTCATTAAAACAACCCACTAAAACACCCAAAAGAAACATGATATGGGTAAAAATAATAGAAAAAAACTTGAAATTAAAGAAAAATAAATAATTAGGGAAGGAATTAATAAAAAAGAATTAAGGGAAAGTATACTTGTTCCATGTGACCCTGTGGAAAGTAAAAGACTTTCTCTCCTTGCTGAGGAACATCCACCAAAGGCCCTGCACATGCTCTCCATAGCTCTTCATATAGTTCATCTCCACCACCACCGCCACCGCCTATGTTATTCATTTCAACACTCGGGCTTAAGACGATAAAAGGGGTCGGAGGTACAATCTTACTCTAAATTAACAACATATACACACACAGGAGGTTTCAAATGACCCGTAATAAAAATTACGACCATAATTGCATTGGATGACCGCTACTTCACAATAACATCAACATATTTTACTTTATTACCCCATAATTCATTTTTCTTAATTAACTGTAAACAAATGATTAGGACCAAAAGAGCCCAAAACATTGGTAGACTTTTTTTTAGCAGAGTATTTTAATAAAACGTAAACAAATGATTGAGAACCGAAAAAAGAATGAGAATTACCTGTAAGCCTTTCATTAGTACGGGTACTATGAGACTGCGCCATTGAGAAGAGAATGATGAACTTTCAACTAAAAAAAACTCGTAGTTATAATGATGATGATAATAATAATAATAATAATAATAATGGCTAATATATTGGAAGAAGCAAGATGGAAGATGGGAATTGCATAAAATGTTGGAAATTAAGATGGGTTTAAATGGTAGACATTAATATTAATAAATTAGTTAAGAAAAACATTAAACCCTCCATTAGAGATGTAAATTAAAGTATGATAAGCCGTTACACAAAATTTATACTCTTTTATTTATTTATTTATTTATCCCACACTTCAGTTACAAAAAGCACCATCACTTGTCTATTTCTCTCGTTGCTTTGGTTTTCTCTCACTTGTGTTTTTGTGTGTGTGTGTTTACCAAATCCCGAGGCTCCTTCTTACTTCTACTTATAATTTCATGAACTGGGTTAAATACTCGAAAGAGGCAGTTAACCATGGGTAAATGTGCAATAAATAATCACAAATTCTCGTCTGAAACGGACATTATCCGTCTTAAACTTAATACAAGTTAAATAAATATCAAATCATCTCACCTTATTGCCTAAAAATTAGCAAAAGTTTTATCTTTATGATTATCATGTGGTAATATTTAACCCGTTTTAAGCTTAAGATGGTTAATGTCCATGTTAAGCAAGACTTACTGAAAAATAATTGACGAGTTAAACTGAAAAGGGTGGGTTTACGGGTGCACAAATTCTCCTCTAAAAGGGTCGTACATTTGCGACCAAACGAAAGTCACCACTTTGATAAATAATAACCAATTTTTATGAATAAATACTGACTATTTTTTTTTCCAGGCTGGTCACTATATAACAAAAAGTGGTGACTACTAATCAAAAGTGGTCACATTTTGCCAAAATACACGGTGTACGATGGTTGCATATAAGAGTGACTGTTACAAGTGAGCCAAGTCGGTACAAATTAGAGGCATTATAAAATAGTCCGGTTTATCGCCACTAATTTAATTCGCGGTTCGGTTTGTTAAACTCCAAACTTAAGCAACATCGTTTCTAACAATTGTAAACGTATGAGTTACCGCTTTAAATGGTAATAAATAAACCGATAGTTGTTCTACAAATACTTTTTTTTACAATTTCTGGTATTTTAACCCTCTTTTTGAGTTAAAAACTTTAACCCTCTAAAATTTTTTGTTACGAACTCAAAAAACGACAATTTTTTTTTTAAAACTAAACATCTCGTAAAGACGATCATTGAACAAAAAATATTGTTACTTTATAAACTCGTAGGCTCGTAGCCGTGAGATATAGTCGGTCAAAATTTTTAGTTTGGATGCACTAGGAAAATGACATGAAAGAGCAAGTATCTTATATCATATTTTCATTTTTGCTTAGTTTTTAGTTAATACAGTTAGGTTTGGTTAACAGGTTTTCTAAAATTGTATACTGGAACCAAACCATTTCAGTGACAAAGTTAACGGTTCGGTTATGTGACAACCCTCACAAAGCGGAAAATAAATCAAGCACTACATGCAAATACGCAGCAAAAATAAGGGGTTTTAAAAATAACTTTAAATGAAAAAGTGCGAGGAATCGTCAAGCAGACCGAACAATAAAGTGTAATAACTACAACCAGGAGACAAAGTCCCTCAAAACGATACTGACTCTAGAAACCTAGAGTCAAGCGAAAGGTAAACGTCAAGACAATCGACGCCCGCTAGATCACACGGTTTCACCCCCAAAAATGCACATGGAGTAATACGAGGTTCTCCTAGCCATATCACATGAAAACAAAAATAATTAAAGCATATAAGCATATATTAACATACATATATGCGTTTCATGCGGAATCTCATAATAACATTACATGTTAGCGTCATAAACATGTGAGAATCAATAACAATATAATCATCATATGATAACGTCATTCAAACATATGAAGCAAACACACTCTCACGGTAAATGAAATGCACTAGCATCGGCACTATGCAAGACTAGAAGACCCTAGACTCTAATCCTCTCGGTAGAACTACGATAATAAAACGGTCCTAGTCTAAATATGGCCAGACTCTCAGGATAAGGCGTTTCACGATTTGACAAGTGGTCAGGCGTTCCACATCCAAGACTAGATCAACATAACGGAAGTCGAGTACCCCAAATACGGCAGGGGGGCAACGGATGAGGCGGAAAGAGAATGAGTATACCAAATCCGGTAGGGGCGGCAACGAAAAGGTTGTCAAACAACATTCAAGCAAGTATTCTACATGCAATAACACCACTTTGCAAGAATACAACATTTGACGGCGGGGTCGATCAACGCTAGCGTTCGCCTCCCAACAACGTCATCATATTCCCACTAACATATAATAGAATGTACCCAAATCGCTCCGGCATAAAGTCTAACGAGTATAAGGGTACAAACGGGAAATGAGAATTTCATATCATCATACAAATATTACTCAATCGACTATTCAAGTTAAACACGAGTCAAGTAAGTGAAACATCCAAAACCGTCACTAAACATGTGAATAGGGCATGTGAGATAAGATATAACCCATACACGAGTATTCTAAATCAGTTCATAAGTTTATATCATAAACGAACCATAAGAACTGTCAAATGTGGAAGCATATGAGAAAAGAAGAAGAAAATAGGTGCATGAGGTCCTGAGCCGGGTAGGTGACTGGCCCACCGGCTGGGCGACAGACACCATCAGAAACTCAAAAATTGATACAGGGGGTTCCTAGCTAGTAGGGTGGGCGGCGGTCGGCTAACCGGCCGCGCACCCTGACAACTTCATGAAAAATCACAAACACATCAGGGGCCTCCCAGCCGGTCGTAGGGGTGTTCAAAACCGGTTCGGTTAACCGAACCGGTTAAATTGACCGGTTAACCGGTCAACCGGTTCACCACAAAACCAAACCGTAACCGAACCGTTTTAAAGCGGTTTTTATCGGTTCGGTTAACCGGTTCGGTTACTCCGGTTAACCGGAAACCGGTAAAACTCAAACAACAATAGAAAAATTTACAAACTTTTACGGTTTATTCTTTGAAATATACTCCCTTATCAATCAACAAATCAACAAAATTGAAAAAAATAAATGTTGTACAGTGAAAAGGATGAAAGGCCATATCAAAATGGAAACAAACACATTGTGACTAAATATCACAGAAACTAAAAGGCCTTTAATTTGAAAAAAAATAAAAAAGTAATAAATAAATGAAGAAATACTTAATTTGTTTTAACTAGGGAAACAACTAACGCCATAGAAAGGCTGGACCGCTGAAGAAACGCCAAAAAGAAAGGCAGAGAAAGCGATCCGAACGACGGCGGCGGGAGTGTGAACGACAACGATTTGGAGGACGAGTGACGATGACTGGGTTAGTTGGCATGTGGCTAAGAGAGAACGCGAGGAGAGACAAACGGTGGTAGCAAGGACGAATAGCGACGACATGGTGGTTGTTGTTTAATGGAGGTATTAAAGTTTTGGTGAGGAGAGAGTAAGGAGGAAGGTGTTGGTAAGAGGGACTGGATGAGATTTTACTGAACAAATAGGGTTCATTGTTACTTTGGGCTGGCCCAACTCCAAATAGCCAATGTGTTTTTTTTATTTCGGTTCGATTCGGTTAAACGAAAATCTGAAAGGTGAACCGTAACCGAACCGGTTTTGGTTCAATTGAACCGGTTCGGTTAACCGAACCGTGGTAAGTTATTCGGTTCGGTTCATCGCACCAAAAAATATGCGGTTATCGGTTTATTCGGTTCGGTTAATTATGAACACCCCTAGCCGGTCGGCCGACCGGCAGCCGGTCCATCTGCTAGGACACATACCCGGGTGGGAGACCTCAGGAACAAAAGTCAGCATATTTCTGTCTGAAGGCACAAAAAACTCGACTAACTTATAATATCGACTCAAATCCGTCAATAACATTCCAAACATCATGTGGGTAAGTTATCCAACATAAACATTAAGGGAGTAATTAAACATATTTTAAGGATTTTCTAGCTTATAATTAATTTCAAAAGATGAGTTAACAACAACTTCATTAACATCCAACTTCTTTTTGTAATTGAAGCATAATTCAACCATTCAACACATAAGAAACATATTTCCATATCAACAACACTCAAGAAAATATCTTTAACATGAAACACTACACTAAAACACATAAGGAACACATAAATGTGATACCGAGTAACCCGTCTACATTACCTCTTGCTAGCTTTTCTTCTTGCTCTTCTTCAATCAAGAAATAGTCCTTATCCATGACTTCCAAGTCTTTACCTACAATATCAACACAAAAAGATGAGTAATTCTCATCTTTTAGAAAGACAGACGAATTTAAAAGGTGAGAAAGACATCATCTTTCTTACCTATAAAGGAAGATAATGATAAGAGGAGAAGATTGTTATAAGAATCAACTAATTTGGTTGAAAAATGAAGTAGCTATGGAGATTTGAAGTTTTGAGCAAGATGGAGGGTTTAATGGAGGTTTAGGGTTATGAGGGATATGAATAGTTGCTGAAAAGTATGAGGAAAAAGGAGAAGTAAATGGGTTTCTTTTATGTAAGTGAATAATAAAATGCCATATACTCAAGGTGGGGTTCTACCCACTTGGATTTTCGAGTAGAGTTCAATTATGGGACTCATAATGGACGGGAACGACACCGATTTTACCCATTAATCTAAAATACTATTTAGGACTAAATTTAAAGCTAACTACTAATATTAATATTAATTAAATATTAATAAAATCTAATTGCTTAATTCGCGGGTGTTACGGGTTCACCGAGCCGCTTTGGCAAAATGGTTCGGTTAACCGGATCTATAAAATGTACGATTTTTTGGTTTAGTTTATTTTGAACACCCCTAGTACAAATTTGAAATTTTAAATTCGGATTAAGTACTTGGTTATCCGAATCATTATTTTTATGAAGTGATCTAAACAAAGTTAGGTATCTGAATTTGGGTATCGCTTCAAATCTGATTTCGACCTATGATTTCATTTTAATGTTATCTTTTACCATCTTACATATTATGCAGTCCAAATTTAATTCATAAAAACAATAGTAAGTAATATAACTTCGTAAAGAAAGAAAGATGCATTATGAAATTTTTGTCTATATTTTAGATTATTATACTTTAGTTTATCATTTTTTCTTACAAGAATCAAAATTGGTTAAATTCCGAACTAGTTTTATTTTTTTTTTCAATCGAATTGATCATAATCTTTTACAAAAAAAGATTTATAAACGAACTTTTTTAGAGTGAAACAATCGCATTTACGAAGAATAGCTACTAACGAGTGATTATCAGTTAAGCACTAATTTTTTATACCCAAGACTCGCAACTAGCGAGTCAAAAATCTGTTACTGATGGACACATATTGAATATTAGATAATTTCCTAACTTGATATTGTTTCCCTAGTTTTGTTTCGAATATATAAGAAACATACTTGGTTAGTTTGAGGATAATCTCTTAAATATTTGGAAGATGGCAAAGAACTTTAACTCTTGTATTTTTCTTTTCAATTGTAATTTTACTAAGTTTTATCTTTCTATTCCTTTTCTTTAGTATATTATTTCATTTTTTTATCATTTTTTTTATCAATGTTATAATTATTAGTATTAAGCGGTCTTCTAGCTAGAGGTCAACTAAGCATTAACATGAATTATTAAGCATAAATTAGAATTTATGCTTGTCGAATGGTTAAAATTGTAATTATCAAAGTTGTGCATAGTTACTGATTTTGCTAGTTTGAATGCATAGAATTCTTGCATAGGTCTTCCTTCTCTTTGACCGTTAAATCTATCACTCATTACTCTCTTATCTATTTTGTCATGCTTTCTTTTGGGAATAAAATATATCTTTGCTTATCAATCCTCTGTCGGTGCCCTTCCAGTTGACCCTCTATCTAATTGCTCCTCTTAGGCCTTCATCCTTGATTCCGCTCTTACTCTTTCCAATAAGCTTTTGTTGGTATTTGATCTTGTTGTCCGTAAAGTTTATGCTTGTTGACCCTTTTTTAGTTACTCTATCGTGACCTTTTTGGTCCTAAGAGTTCGATTTATTTATATTTGCTTTTGTGTGTAGATTTTGTTACCGTGAATGCGATTGTGATGCTCAAGTTGCCTCTATGTGTGTGCAGTGCCGAGTTTCATTGAGTTTATTCTTGGAGAAAATTTCCACATTTTTATTTTGAGATTCAAAATTATCCCTTTTAAAGAGGTTTAAAAATTGATCTTTCTACTTTTAGCGAGAATTGATTTATTTTACTCTTAGTTTGGATTTTGCGTTTGGTCGGATGCGAGGACTCGTTATTTGGGAGGTCTAATAATTAGTTATGCACTTCTCAACGTGTGATTTTATATTGATCTTGTCTTCAATTTAGAATGTTAGTGTTCTTGTGTGCACGACAAGAGTCATTTCGTTTCTTCAGAAAGAGATCGACTCGTACATTTAAAAACTCTTATTGAACCCTTTTTTTGGAAGAGTCTCGTTTTCGGAACGTCATTCTTTGTAAAAGTGTTACGTGTTGATTTTGAAAATTGATTTTTGTCCTTGTCACTTTTGTTTTCTACTTTCAAGTTTTGAGGACGAAACTTTTTGAAGGTGGAGGTGATTATAACACCCTCGATTTTACCATAATGTGTAATTTAATAAATCGTTGATTTTATAATTTATATTCGTTAAAATATTTTAAATTTGCTAATTTATCTTTATTAGCTTTTATTTTATGAGAATCCCAATTTTATGTTAGTTTGGTCAAAACCGTTTCTTAATTGTTCGTTTAGAGTCTGGAATTGGAGTCTACGCGAAATTCTAGTGGAAACTGATTCACTTTGTTATTGGGCCTAAATAAACCTATGGATCATGTTTAAGGGTACCCAATCCTACTGTATTTAAACCCCAAACATTTCTTGCATTCTCCTGCGTCCTCGGTATCATTTCAGTCTGCTTTTTCATTTTTTTTTCCACTTATTGCAAAAGTTGATTTTAATATAGTGCAAAATCAATTTCCTACTCCATCTTCAGGTTTATGTTGCATAATAATAAAATTTATACTAATTATACTAATTGCAAAAAAAATAATCAAAATTATTTTATCAGCAAATTAGAAAATTATTATTGAAGGGCAGTTTTATTGATAATAATAACAATAAAATAAAATAAAGAAAGATCAATATGTAGAAACATTTAAAGACGGTAGTGGTGCTTTATTATTTTAATCTTCTACTACAAAAACATAATGTAAAATCTTCAATTCATTAAAAAAAATCAAAATACTAAGTAAAAATTTAAATACAACAAATTGTAAAATTAAATAGAAAATTAAATATTATTACCCACCAAAAATCAAGCTTTTGAGACATGCAAACATAGATCTCCCATTTTATATCATACCATTCGATTCTAAAAAAAAGAAATAGGAAAAGATAGGTACGATTAATAGTTTAGGTAATACTTTGTACTGGTTAGAAAGTTGAGTTGGTTAATGGTTATGAAGAAGATAATGGGAAAGACGGTTTTTCAGTTTATGGTCATGTAGACAGGGATGCTTAAGAATCGAATATAGGATATTTATTTAGATGGAGGAGCTTATTTTACTTTATTTAGATGATACAAGGGAGGGGGGAAAGATAGAAGTTGAAGATGGAGTGATTGGCGGTGGGGAGTAGTGGGAGAGATGGTTGTTAGAGATGATCTATTTGTGAGAGAGTGAGTTAGTATTAGGAGTATGAAGGGTCTCAACCTTCATTACTACCGTCATTCATTATAGCAATATGAAGAGTCTCATTACTTGTTATATAAACTCTTGAAATCGATATCAATAATCAAGCAAATACAAAAAGCATTCCTCTCATATCTTTAACATGGTATCAGAGATTCCTATTATCTCACCAAAATAATCACTTTTCTTTTTCCACCACAACCATCCTCCGCTGCGCCGTCATGGCTGGAGATGACGATAACTCCGACACACATCCCAAAATCGATCCTCTAAGCCCCTATTATCTCGGTTCACACGATGTTCCGGGTGCAAAAATTTCAAATATCGTTCTTCGTCGTGACAACTACGACGCTTGGCAAAAATCACTGACTTTTTCTCTCAAATCTCGCCGCAAGTTCGGATTTATTGATGGGACAATCAAGAAACCCACCGCCGCATTCGAACTCGACAATTGGATCGTGGTTAATTGTACACTTGTGCAATGGATCAGAAATATGATTGATCCTAATTTACTTGATAACATCTCCTATCCCGATGACGCTTCCGTCCTCTGGTCGGAGATCAAAGCACAGTTCGCCGTCGTTGATGGTACGCTGATTCATAACCTTAAAACTCAATTATACAATTGTAAACAGGCTAAAGGAATGGATATCACCACCTATTTTGGAAAGCTTAAGTCTCTTTGGGACCCTCTTGCTAAACACGAGACTCCATTCGCCTGTCGATGTGGTAAGTGCGAATGCGAGATTGAACCTGCTGCTCTCAAACACCAGGATAACGAAAGGTTGCATCAATTTTTTCTGGGTCTCGATCCCACCCTTTACGGTAATATCCGCTCCTCTCAATTTCAATTGGATCCCTTACCTGCTCTTAGTCGTGCTTACAATCTCGTTCTTCAAGAAGAACGCTTACGTACTGAAACTTAGCCCGATGTCTCCGAGGTTGCTATTTTTGCTACGCCAACCCTTGATTGGCGTACCCTCCGTGACAGGGAACGCACGGACCGCCGCGCTTTGTTCTGCTCTTCCTGTGAAACTCGTGGACATGAGGTATCTAAGTGCTTCTTTAAGACTCTGCGTTTTCCCGAATGGTGGGGTGACAGGCCCCGGCGCCCCGCACTCTAGCTGAATATCGTCGCTATAGGGCTAGGAATGCTCGTGGGTCTAACACAACACAAGCCGGGGTTTTGGGCAATTCTGGTTCATTTAATACAAGCGGTTCTCCCGTGGTCCATGCGAACGATGTTATAACAAATGCCTCTGCTCATTCCTTGTTGTCCTCGGATCGTCTTAGCGGTATGTGTCACTGGATAATTGATACGGGCGCCTCCCAACATGTCACTGGTACTTTGTCATGTTTGGAGAATCAAATCCAAATTCCGGGCCGAACTGTTGGGCTTCCGAATGGCCAGCAGATCGTGTCTTCCGTAATGGGTTCTGTTTATATAAATGAGTTTCTCACTCTTAACTGCGTTTTATTTGTTCCCACTCTAACATGCAATTTTATATCTGTTTCTCAACTTCTATTGGATGCCAATTTTTCCTTTGAATTTGCTAAGCAATCATGTCTTATTCAGGACCTTTCTTCGAGGAAGACGATTGGACTAGGTGAGCTACGGGACAGACTATTTTGGATTCGTGCAGGGGTGCGACCACTGACGGTGCATTCTGTATCCGGGCAAGGGAATTTCGACCTTTGGCATAGGCGTCTAGGGCATCCGTCGGAAAAAGTGGTCAAGACTATTCCCTCTCTTAGTAGTTTATTTTGCAACAAAAATATGGTCTGTGATTCTTGTCATTTGGCTAAACAACATTGTGACAGTTTTGCTTTGAATAATAAGCGTGCTTCGGACTTATTTGCTTTGATTCATTGGGACCTATGGGGGCCTTATCGTATTGCTTCTTCTTGTGGCGCGAAATATTTTTTAACCATTTTGGATGATTATTCTCGTGCAACATGGGTCTATTTATTGCTTGATAAAACTGAAGTAACCGATATGTTCATGAGCTTTATTCACCTGGTTCAAACTCAATTTTCTAAAACCATTAAGAATGTACGGAGTGATAATGGCACTGAATTTAATAGCATGGCTGGATTTTTTTTCCACAATGGTATGAAATTTGAGACCTCTTGCTTTGGCACACCTCAACAAAATGGGCGGGTCGAACGTAAGCATCGTCATATTTTGAATGTAGCTCGGGCACTTCGCTTTCAAGCTAATCTACCTAAATCTTTTTGGGGAGAATGTATTTTATCCGCCACCTATTTGATTAATCGGACACCGTCTCCCTTGCTCAATAATCTCTCTCCGTATGAGTGCCTCTATGGTGTTGCTCCCTCATATGATAATCTGCGAATTTTTGGATGTCTCTCTTATGCTCATAATCAACATACAAAAGGTGATAAGTTTGAGAAATGGAGTCGTCGTAGCATTTTTGTCGGGTACCCGAATAAAAAAAAGGGCTGGAAACTTTACGATCTTGAAACATAATCTTTCTATGTTTCTCGTGATGTCATTTTTCATGAGAGTATATTTCCATTTGCTGCTACAGCTACGACATCTCCCAATTCTTCCTCTTTGGATATCGCTACTAATTTGGGTGTTGCTGATGAGCCCTTCAATGGGACGGATACCACCCATGAGGTCCCTGAGGTAGTCGCTCATTCTGGTACCGCTCACGCTGCAACGCCTGGCTCGGCCCCTGTTACTACCGTGCCTCATGAAGAGATGGGTAAAGGTCGACGGTTGAAATTCCCTAACTCTCGCCTAAGTGGTTATGTTCTTGGCACCGCGCATAGTTTGTCCCCTCCTTCTGGAACACCTAGCTCTCCAACGTCCTCCTCAAGTACGCCATACACCTTAGCTAATTATGTCAATTGCAATTCTTTTTCTGTCAAACATCGTGAGTTTCTAGCAGCTGTGACCGCCGGCATTGAACCACCCTCCTTTAAAGAGGCCATTCGTGACCCCGGCTGATGTGCGGCAATGAAACAGGAAATTAACGCCCTAGAGCATAACGCTACTTGGGAATTGGCTGACTTACCAAAGGAAAAAAAGGCACTTGGGTGTAGGTGGGTGTACAAAATTAAATATAAATCGGATGGTGTTGTTGAACGTCTCAAAGCCCGCCTCGTCGTTTTTGGAAATCATCAGGTTAAAGGTATTGACTATGACGAGACCTTCGCTCCAGTAGTCAAGATGGGTACCATCCGTGTTTTTCTTGCTGTGGCCGCTATCAATAAATGGGAGCTACATCAAACGGATGTACATAACGCCTTCTTACACGGCGATTTAAATGAAGAAGTTTATATGCGCCTTCCTCCTTGTTTCACTCATGGGAAGGAAGGCAAGGTCTGTCATCTCAAGAAGTCATTATATGGTCTCTGGCAGGCTCCAAGGTGTTGGTTTGCCAAACTCTCTTATGCTCTTAAGTCATATGGTTTCACCCAGTCCTACTCCGATTATTCTTTATTTTCTTACTTGCAAGGCGAAGTTCGTTTATTCATTCTTATTTATGTGGACGACTTGGTCATTGCCGGTAATGATTCTTCCGCTGTTGCACAATTCAAGGAATATTTGGGGACTTGCTTTCATATGAAGGATTTGGGACCTTTAAAATATTTTTTGGGTCTCGAAGTTTCTCGAAGTGTGGAAGGTATTTGTGTCTCTCAGCGTAAATACGCCCTTGACATCATTTCCGAAACTGGGTTACTTGGTTCCAAATCCGCCACCACACCAATTGAGCAACATCACAGGTTGGATGAGGCGTCAGGTGAAGTTCTCAAGGACGCTGAATCCTATAGGCGACTTGTTGGCCGGTTAGTCTATCTCTCTGTTACTCGTCCTGATTTGTCTTATGTCGTACATATTCTTTCTCGCTTTATGCATCAACCTCGTCACGAGCATTTGGGTGCCGCCTTACGGGTGGTCCGCTACCTCAAGGGTAGTCCGGGCCAAGGCATTCTTTTCAGCACTGATAGTGATTTTTACCATTTCCGGATGGTGCGATTCTGATTGGGGTGCGTGCTCTCTCACCCGCCGGTCTGTGACGGGTTGGTACATCTTTCTTGGTGGCTCCCCTATTTCGTGGAAAACTCGCAAACAACACACGGTCTCCTTGTCCTCCGCAGAAGCTGAATACCGGTCCATGGCCAATCTTGTTTGTGAATTGAAGTGGCTAAAGGGGCTTCTTCTCGATTTTGGTGTCATTTTGTCTCAGCCTATGGCTGTTTTTTGCGATAGCCAGTCCGCTCTTCAACTTGCCAGTAATCCGGTGTTTCATGAATGCACGAAACACATCGAAATCGATTGTCATTTCATTCGTGATGCTTACCGAAGGCCTAATTGTTACTTCTCATGTTTCCACTAAAGATCAACTTGCGGATATTCTTACCAAAGCACTGGGCGCTCCGCAATTTCTTGCTCTTCTTCGCAAGCTGGGCACTCTTGATCTCCATGCTCCAGCTCGAGGGGGGTATTAGGAGTATGAAGGGTCTCAAACTTCATTACTACCGTCATTCATTATAGCAATATGAAGAGTCTCATTACTTGTTATATAAACTCTTGTAATCGATATCAATAATCAAGCAAATACAAAAACCATTCCTCTCATATCTTTAACAGTTAGGGTTGAGGTTGCTGAGAGATAGTGTTTTATTAATTGATAAATTTGGTCTCACTCACTTATCTACTTATCTCTCCTTATTTGATTTTCTTCTTATGTGATTGATTCTACTATTCACAACTAACACTACTGTAGAGTCTATTGATCGAATACGAAAGAGGGGGGGGGGGGAGGGTGAATTGAGTATTAAAAACTAGCCCCACTTTTTCGATTTGTATGATATGTAATTAATTATTTGATCTTATGAATTAAAATCAACTAATTAATTAATCAAAGTAAGCCCAAGTAACGAAATAACGAAAAGTAAAGAGAGTAGAGAGACGCACACGATTTTTGAAGTGGTTCAGTTTCACACGTTGAAACCTACGTCCACTATTCTCGATTAATAATTTTTATTAACTTTCTACGGATTACAAAAATTATCAACCCACTCGTATAATCAGCACTATGATTATAACTCAAGGTGAGTATCGCTAAATACTCTATACTATCTTACGCTAATAAGAAAGTACAATATAACTCACACAGATTCCCGTTAAAGAGTTGTAAGCTTATAATGATGTACTATTATCCAATAACGTATTTCACTCAAGCGATTGATAATAATTGATGCACGACTCTTTTGAAAAAACAAACTCTAAAAATAATAAATATTTTGCTCAAAGGTTTGCTTTAAAACGATTTTGGAAAATCAACACTAGTAAATAGATGTGCCGTGTGATTGTAGTGTATTTCGTGTGTTTTGTAAATAATATGTGAATGAGTATTTATAGAAGTAAAATCATAATAGATCTAAAACCCTAGTATAATATTTAATAAAGATACTTATCTTATCATAAAATAATATTTGCTAATCTTTTAGAAATATCTTTATCTCAAAATATTATTTGGTTTATCTTATAGAAATATATTTATTTTAATATCTCAAAATATTGTTGTAAAGATATAGTAGAATCCTAGATTAGGTAAACAAGGAAAACAACCTATGGAGGCCGAAATTACTAGCTCACGAAACCCTAGGAGGCACACATCCCTAGGTGGCACAAACACTAGGTTTCACGAAAGCCTAGGTGGCTCAAACACTAGGTGGGCTAATTAGGTTAACAACAAATTGAGATAGAATATATTAGAAACCCTAGGTAGCATGACAACCCATAAGTTGTTTTACTAACCAATAGAATCTCATAAATATATTCTCTAATAAAACTTTTGATAAATATAAAAAAAACTATTTCACTTTTGAAAACATTTCAAAACATTTTATTTCCAAAATCATGCATCAATATTTTATCATCCAAAGTCATAGGCTAAAGCTATACTCCATGTGTACCAATCAAGTAGACGTTCTGGTATTTATACTCGTTTGGTTTGAATGAAGATCTAACTTGTTTACAACGGGCAAATGAGTCACACATTTCTCTTGTTCGAATTTGATTGGGGTTTAGACCCTCAACTAAATTCCAAGACTTCGAGTTCTTAAAATCGTGGATGATGTGTGCAAACTCTTGTGCCCAGCATGAATCATCCCACAGTGACTTTCATGCACGTTAAGGAACTTGTAGGGATTTGTTTAAATCATAATATACACGTTCCGTTTACGTGACTTCTAAGAAACTTGCTAAGTACCTTCAATATGATACGAACAAACATTTGAATGAAAAACGACTTTGTTCCTTTGTCCATAAGTGAGAGATACTAGAAAGCTATGCTTACGGCCAGCTACCAGATTATAATTATGATAGAATGTGAAGGAAGATATACCAATCGTACCTTACACGATTATATTGCCTTCTGTTGTCTCCAACAGGTGACCTTGCCACCGTTGACGGGTTCTAGTGAAAGAAAAGATTCTTGTTTCCGGTCATTGTGTCTCGAAACAAACTACCACTGTCGAGGTACATAGATTATTTTCTTTCACTATTATCTGCAAGTGAATCAAATACAGCTTTTAGGTACCCACGCTAAGTTGGGTCCTTTTTGGTTAGTGACTCTATATATTTGATCCTTCCTAACCCATACCTGTTTGACAATTCTTTTCTTTTTAGGATAGGGCTTGCTAGGTTTATTATGTTTGTTATTGGTGCGACGCACATTAGGTTTAAATGACTGCTTCTGTTTCACATATGGTTTTGATTTTGAAGGTACATATGTGTAATCGAAAGCTATGTCATAAAACCACCTGAACTCATTATTTCTAACCTCATCACGTTGAGATTCAGGTTCAGACTCATTAACACTAGACACG